>PVJD01003425.1:121050-163901 GCA_004026545.1 Mormoops blainvillei | reverse complement strand
GGGGGGGGGGGGGGGGGGGGGGGGGGGGGGGGGGATTGGGGGCACAGGAAGTGGCCGCTGCCGCCGCCGCCGCCACCGCCGCTGCTGCTGCTGCTGGTGGTAGTTTGTCAAAGGGCAGCCCTGACCCCAAGGTGTGCACCTCGTCTTTGCCTGCCGCCTGAGGCCAGAGCGGCCGAGGCCAAGGTTGATGAGGCCTCGTCCTCCCTGAAGCACCCGACCACCTTGCAAAGCCTGCTCAGTCCCTGGGGAAGCAAAAAGGCCGAGATGCAGGACAGGAAAGGCTGCATTCATAGTTCCTTCCGACTCGTGCATTGTAAAACAGTGCAACCATTTTGGGGAGCAGTTTGGCAGCTTCTTAAAGAGTTGGACGTATGCTTATCATGTAACCCAGCAAGCCCGCTTCTAGGTGCTAAAGCAAGAGAAATGAGACCACCCATCCACATAAAGACATACACCAATGTCCACAGCAGCTTTATTCATAATAGCTACAAACTGGAAACAACCCGCACATCCACAGACAAGGGAATGGGTGCACAATCTACGATATATCCCAGTTACTCGGCGATACAAAGGGACAAACTGCCAACAGACATGATGCCATGTGGATGCCATGTGGATGAAACTTGAGATTCATATGCTGAGCAAAAAAGGTCACACGCAAGAGTACAAACTTGTATGGTAACGTATGAAACAGTAAATCTAATCTCTAGGGACAAAAAGTGGATGAGTAGGTGCCCATCGTGGGGGCAGGGGGTGGGTATTGACTGAGAAGAGGACCCAAGGGAGCCTGCGGGGGTGATGGAAATGTTCTATATCTTGATTATTGTGGTAGATACACAAGCATTTATAACTCCTTGAATAGTACATCTAAAATGGGTGCATTTTACAGTATGTAAATTAGGTCTCGATAAAATTGATTTAAAAAATAATTCCTTCCCAAGAGCCCGGCTGGGGGAGGCAGCGGGCTGGAGCCTCCACCTTGTCAGAAGTGGCCACGAGACAGCTAGCACCCCCTGGGCTCCTACGCCTTTCCGGAAAGCCAGTCAAAGATCAGGGAAGCCTCCACAGGCCGGGCGATACTGCCAAGCTGGAAAAACGGCTCCCGGCAGCCTGGAAAAGGCCCCTCTCCGGCCCTTGATCCTTAAAAGGCTGGAATTTCTGGCTGAACAGGAAGGCCTGGGCGCAGTCCCTGGGCAGCTTTTCCTCAGCTCCGGGCAGGGCGCCCAGCGGCCCGCACGTAGGTGCCGGCCTGCTGCCCCAGCACAGGGCCCGAGGCCCCGGCACAGCCCTGCTGGGGGCAGAGGAGCGAAGCAGGCGGTGGCTTCTGCCCGCATAGCTCGCAGGGGAGGGGAGCGACACCCCAGCCCCCACCCAGCTCCCCAAGCAAGCTCTGGGTCGCGTTGCCCAGAGAGTCACCGAGACCTTGACTGTGCCTGGGGATGGTTTAACAGCCCCAGAGAGTCAGGGTGACAGGGCTGACAGGAGTGACAGGACAGGGCCTGGGTTCAAACTAGACTTTGGACTCTTAGCCCAGTGCCCTTTCCCCCACACCGGACTAGGTTCCCAATTACTTGCCGGGGGAGGAATTTTTCATGGGGTTGGTTCCAAGCAAGAGTTCTCCAGGGCAAGGCCTATGACACAAAGGGATTGCCTGTGACTGTGGCCGGTGGCCCACAGAGAGGCCGCCGCCGCCGCCGCCGCCGCTGCTGCTGGTAGTTTGTCAAAGGGTAGCCCTGACCCCAAGGTGTGCACCTCGCCTTTGCCGGCCGCCTGAGGCCAGAGCGGCCGGGGCCAGGGTCCTCCCTTCGGACCCTTCTGATCCGCGGTCCAGGGCCCGTCGGGGCCGGTTCCTGAGACCATGTCTGGCCTTTTGGACCACACGGGAACCTCCAGGGAGCCCCACCTCCTCCGTTCTGTCTGGTCCTGTCTCTCTCTCTTTGTCGCCCCTCCCCCAGCCCCGTTGTCACCTGTTCCTGTTTTTCTGCCTTGCTCAATCTCTCTAATCCACAGGCTGTTAATTCCCAGGGGTCCCCTTCCCTTATCTCCCAGGCAGCTGTTGGCCCTGGCCTGGAGGGACAGAATTAGTTAACGCTTTCTCTCCTCCCACCTGCTGCACTCCCAATGAGCCACCGGCAGGAGGGTGCCAAGGAGGGCCCAAGGTGAGGGCTCGGGAAGCCCGGGCCCTGGCCCTCCCCACTGTGGGACCCCTGCCACCTGATGTGGCCCCATGATGTGACCTGCAGGTGGGCGCTGGCTCATGCCCTTCAGTTTTCTCATTTGCAAAATGGGAGCATCTGAACTTTTTAGTGTCTCAGCTCTCACACACAAACGTGCACACACACACACACACACACACACACACACACATACACGGAGGCCATGTTTTAAAAGTTTAGGGCTATCAGGTTACATTTATTCAGTAATGATTAATTCAGAAGCCGACGTTGTAGCAAACACCACCAGCCGGGGCTTGTGAGTAGCATGCCATGGCTTTGTCTCACATAAAACAGGCTCCTGAATTAGTAATTACCAAATAATTGTACATCTAGTATGTTCCCCGTTATAACACCAGCAAAGAAACTTGACATTTTTAGTTAAGCAGGTGTAGCCTTCACTCAGATAAATGCTCTATTTCTGCTAGGCTTTCAGGAAGATAAAATCAGCTCGAGGCCTCTTCCTTCTTGCTCTTTTCTGGCCTGGGGTGGAGAGTAGAGAGCCAGGCACAGGTGACCCTTAAGATCCTTTGTTCTGCTGGGTTTGTAGGCTTGGGCGTGTTCTGTTGGCTAGCACATCAGTCACTCATTGGGCACATTGGTCCCGCCTGCCAAGGCCTGGCCTGCCATCAGATAACAGAAAATGGCCAGCTGGACAGGGCCCGGGCCCCCGGACTCACCCCCAGCACAGACCCTGCTGCTGCTGACCTGCCAGCCCAGCCCACGATTAACATCAGCATTCAGAGCTAGTGACAGTGGAAGCAGGAAAGGGCCATGATGGGGACACCTCAGGGTTTTCCCGAGGGAAAGAGTCCAGGTACTGTGACAAGGAGGCTGCACTCAGGACCACATGCTGCTCCTCCGACTGTCTCAAGGGGGTTTAAGGTCAAGGTGCAAGGAGAGCTGGTCCCCTCCGCCCCCTGTCAAGGCCTTCTCTCATTCCACTGATGGGGGAACAGGAGCCTAGGAGTGTCACTTCCCTGCCATTCTCTTTTTCTCCCTCTCAATCTGATCCCTACCCCTGGACCCCAGGTCCCTGTGGAGTATGTCAAAGACCCTGAGCTGGGTGGCATTCCCTGGCTTTCGAGTCTTGGCCCTATCTCATGACTTCCAGATCTGTCACCCCTGGTCCTAACTCCGTTCCCTACAGAACACTCCACCTGGATGTCTTGGGGGTACCTCGGATCCAACCTGCTCATACCAACTCATCACTGTCTGGTGGGGGAGGTTGCCCCTCCATGCAAGCTGGGGTCTCCAGCTGTGCATGTGGCCAGATCCAATCTCCCAGGCTCTGAGTTCTGACCCAGGGAACGGTCACCCCAACGCCTCCCTCCTCTTGGTTCCTCGCCAAGGCCGCCAGGCAAGAGCTCCGGGCGTGAAGGGTGGCCTTCTTCTCCCACAGCCTGTCCTGACTTCTCCTCATCTCTCTCAGACCAGGCCTTGTCCTAGTCCTTCTGGATCAAGGTGGCGCCTTCCCATCTGCCATCCTCCCACCCTCTCCCACATTGAAGCCAGAGGGGGTTTGTTCCCTTTGCTTGTAATTGGTCCCTCACAGCCTCGATCGAAACCTTCAGTGAGCGCCACACAGAGACTCAGCTTGTGTAGAGGGAGAATGGGGAGAAATGATGGGGGTAACTAAAGTTTTTGGAGGGAAGATGAGGAACCAGCCATCAGACTCAGAAACAGGAAGTGGCTGGCTCAAAGTCACCCAGCAAGGCACAGGAAGAAAGGCATGTTCAGGGGACAGTCCTGCTCTCCCTCACCAGGCAAGCTGACAGCTTCCTCGGGCCCTCATTGGACACTGTGCTCCAGCCACACAGAGCTTCCGTGTGCCCTAGACTTACATGCTCTTTCACGCCTCCTTTCCTTCCTTCCTCTGTCCCTCCACCTCCACAGTTAGCCGCCTGCCCAAGCCCAGCTCAAATGCTGCCTCCTCCAGGAAGCCTTCCTTGTATGCTCGCTCTGACACACCTTTCTCACGTCACTCAGCACTCTCAGACATTGGTTAGAATTACTCCTGTGCATGTCCTGTAGGAGGGGCAGGACTCATCTTGCATACCTTTATATCTCCGAGGGCACACTGCAGTGCTGGGCCTGTCACACATGCTTGACAGGTATTTCTGGAAGGAATTATCATTCTATTTTATTGCCATTATGAATGGTTGGCATCGACAGAGCCCTCATTTGAGTCAGCCACTGGGCACAGCATGCAAATCAGAGCACACGCCTCTTCACAGCAGCCACAGCGATTGGCCCGGTTTCTCAGGTGGGGAAGCAGGGTCTCAGAGGGGATCAGTAGCTTGGCCTGGGGCTCGCTGCTCGAAGGTGGCAGAGTTGGAACCCAGTCCCAGGTGTGGCTGATTCCAAAGCCCAGGTGCAGCCTTGTGACTCTTGGCTTGGGCCAGCTGAGAAGGACTCCAAGGGCCCCCGATGGCCCTTCTACCCTCAGTGACCCTTGTGGCCCAGGGCCCGAGGATAGAGGCCCCCTCCAGGTGTCACAACAGGCTCTGCTCAAACCAGCTTTGCCCACAACCCTGGTGGTTTAGTTCCTGCCCTGGAATCCCCGGCCTGGCCAGGTGACAACAGCTCCCCTCTGGCCCCCTGCCACAGGAACACTAAGTACCTTTGCACACAACCTCTCTTTGTCCCCTGCTCCCCTGCTGGTGACAGCAAATGGGGCAGGCCCAGGGCAACGTGGAAAGATGGCGGAAGTTTGTCTTGGATGGAGTTTGAGACCTCTCTGTTCTGTTTCATTTTCACTTGGGGTTTCTTGCTGGCTGACCCTCAGGCCCTGGGCTAGACACTGAGGTTTAACGCTTTCCTACCCAAGAGTGGCATGAAAGGGCCGCAGAGCAGACTTTTCAGGCTTTTAGGGAGAGCTGGAAGGAAGGTGGGGATTCTCCTTGCTGGTGAAACTTGGACTGACCTACATACAACTAGTCCCAACGAGAGCCTGTGATGTTTTTGCCCTTTGGGTGTCTCCCCTCCCCCGGTCACAAAGCTCTGTGGAAAACGTGCTGCCTCCCATATTTTCCTCACTGCATCTGAGTCCCTGTATCTCCTGTGCCCCCTGGGAAAGGGGCTGCTCACAATCACCCCCTCCCGGAGGCCGTCAAAGATACCAGCTCACTTGACCGTCACGAGAACCCTCAACTGCGTCCTACCATTCGATGGATGAGGGCGCCAAGGCTCAGAAGGGATCGGCGATACCCAGGATCACATGACGAGTGCAGGAGTTGCTGGGATTTACACTTTGGCCCACGTGGCTGCAAAGTCCGTGCTGCTTTGAACTCCTTTCCACCCGCTGTAGCCCGGAGATCAGGCTGTGTCCCCCCTGGGCGGGCTCGCAGCCTGCCGCTTCCACTGCCCTCAACTGCCCAGCTCAGGATGGCCCCTGGGAGCAGGGAGAGTGCAGGCCGGGCGCAGTGACCGGCCAGGGACGGGGGCACTGTGGTTTGCTGCAGTGGCAGGGCCACGCCGCCTGCGCTGGCTCACGCCTGCTTCCGTGACCGTGGGCAGCACAATCAACCTGAGCTTCAGGCTTCTCTTTTGTGAACTTGGAGCTAAAAATACCCATTTCTGGGGATTCTTGCAAGGACTAAATGAGATCATCGAGCCGAGTGTTTCGTACAGCAGCACAGGGTAGGTGCCCCACAAAACCTTGCCATCTGCCCGTGACCCGGGTGAGGGCAGGGTGGGGCGCGGACAGTGACGAAATGGTGCAGAAACCCACAGGAAACTTCAACACGGAGACTGACGGCTCAGGCAGGGGAAGGAACAAAACAAGCAGAAAAAACTTTTAAATTTTGGCTGAGTAAAGGCAACAGTATAATTACCATCATTTATAAAAACTGCTTCCCATTAATGCCTAATTCCCATGAAGCGCAACAATGATTATCTCATTAACTATGTGTCAGATTAACTTTGTTGTAGGTTTTATTTGATTAAAACAGTGAACTCTCAAGACGGATGATCATTCTTCATCGTCTGCGGTTTCTGGAGCACAGTGGTCTGTTCACAACTCGTCTAGATAAGAAGGCACATTTCCAGGGAGGTGTCTTATAAAATGCGGTTATTTCGATCCCCCAAAGCAAGGTGGACCAGGGCAAGGCGGAGTCTCAAAGCATCTTAGGAGCGCCCAGCCTTGGACTTGCCGAGGCCGATGATGAAAGGAGAAATATGTGTCCGTCTTTTTAAAGCTTTGGGGGTTTTCATATTATTTGAGTATTTTACTACGTGCATTTGTATTATTTTGTAGTAGTGGCGGGTGCTGGGTTTTTTTTCCCCAAAACACTGACAACTCCAAAGTCATTACATCCTGGATTCCATTTCCCCCGTGGCGAGAAAAGGTTGCTATCTGTCATACGCACTTAAGCGCCTGACATTTTTCTCATTTTCTGATAGGTGCTGCTGCCCCCTCCCCTACCCCTCGCCCCTACCTTAACAGGGAAAAGCTGCCGGCTGACAGCTCCCAGCTGCACAGGGAGATAGCTGAGGGTTTCCAATAGCGAAGTGTCACGCTTTGCCAACTCGGGAGAAGACAGAATAATTGGCTGGAATCACAGGCCTAGGTGATGGTGCAAGAGAAGACAGAGTGGGTGGGGGGTCCCCCAGGGGTGGGCTGGACACCTCCCACAGTGCCAGACTAGAGGCTTGTCGTGTCCAGAGGCTCAGGCCCTTCGGGGGCCCCTCTCACCCCCAGGAGCCCCAGAGCGTGCCTGCTGCCCTGTGGGAATCTCTGCAGTCCACCCCGGATCACAGAGCCCTCCTCCCCAAGGTCAAGTGGTGGGGGCGGGGGGAGTTCAGGAGGAAGAGCCCGTCTCCAGGACTTAGCGCCGATGTGGAGGGAAAGCTGGGCAGGGGCAGAGAAGACGCCTGTCTTCATCATAGAAAAGGGAGCCCAGAGATCTTGGAGAGGGTACTCGCTCTCTCCTGATTCCCCAGGTCTGGCCAGGCGGAGGGCCCGCCGGTGGGAAATGGAAATGCCAGGCGGGGACAGTCGACTCTGACTCAGACTTGGCCATCAAGGACAGAGACAAGGGCAAGCTTGGATCTTGGAGGACCAGAGTGGGAGGACCTCAGAGAGAGGAGCCCCTGACAATGAGGCAGGGGTGAACGGGCGGGGGGGGGGCACTTGCTTGTTTCATCCCCCCCAGATCACAGCCCGCACCCATACCTGGCCTGTGAAAAGAGCCCCCAGCTCAGGGCACCTGGGGCCCACCTTTCTCCTCCAGCCCCAGGTCCAGCTGCTTTGCTTTTGGCTGCTGGTCCTAAGACTTAGGACGATGCTGTCCGGCGGAAACATAATTGCCAGCACATACACAATTTAGATTTTTCTAGTAGTCAACATTTTTTAATCCTCACCTGAAGATATGTTTATTGACTTTAGAGAGAGAGGAAGGGAGCACGAGAGAGAAACATTGCTGTGAAAAACATCAGTTACCTCCCATACATGCCCCGGTTGGGGGTCAAACTCGCAACCCAGGTATGTGTCCTGACCGGGGATCGAACCCGCAACCTTTTATTGTACTAGATGATGCTCCAACCAACTGAGCCACCCAGCCAGGGCTAGTAGTCACATTTTAAAAAGCGAAAAAGAGACAGATAAAATGAATCTTAGGCAGATGTTTTGCTTCACCCAGCCTATCCAGAATATTATCATTTGAACATGTAATCAATACAAAAATTAATGAGATCTGTACTGGTTTTTTTGTTTTTTGTTTTTGTACTAAATCGTCAAAATGCCTTGTGTAGTTCGCTCTTGTCACCTCTCAGTTCAGATGAGCTCCATTCCTGGTGCTCGGCAGCCGCAGGCAGTGGGTTCGTGGTGGCCGCACTGGGCCAATCGATCGGGCCGTCTGAGGGTTTCCCTGTGCCCTGCCACTCCCCAGGAAGGCAGCTACATGGCTTCCTGAGAGGATCCAGGTCCAGATCCCTTTGCTTTTCCCTGACCCAGAAGCAGATAAGCCTTTGCGGGCACCCATCTATCTTCCTTTGTTCAACACAAAGGCCTGTGGGATCTGAGAGTCCTGGGCAGCGCATCAGCAGGCTCTGCCACTAAGCCTGCTGTATGACCTGGAGCAAGTCGCTTCCTTCTCTGGGCCCTAGTCGCATTCTCTGTCAGGGGAAGGGTTTCCATTCTCTGCTTGAAGAGGGCAAGGGGCCTGGGTCCTGCCTCCTCCCGTTCCCTCCCCGGAGGCCCTGGAGGCTCAGGGCGGAAATCCCTGCACCCAGCATCAGTCCACAACCCACATTTTCCTTCTTTCTTTTCTTTCTTTCTTTCTTTCTTTCTTTCTTTCTTTCTTTCTTTCTTTCTTTCTTTCTTTCTTTCTTTCTTCCTTTCTTCCTTTCTTCCTTTCTTCCTTTCTTCCTTTCTTCCTTTCTTCCTTTCTTCCTTTCTCTCTCTCTCTCTTTCTTTCTTTCTGATTTTATTTATTTGTTTTTAGAGGGGGGGGAAGAGAGGGGGAGAAACATCAACGTGTGAGAGAAACATTGACTGGCTGCTTGCCTCTTGCCTGTCTCCTACTGGGGACTTGGCCCGCAATCCAGGCTTGTGCCCTGACTAGGAATCGAACCAGGGACCTTTCATTTCACAGGCCGGCAATCAATCCCCTGAGTCATACCAGCCAGGGCGACAGCCCATATTTTCACACATCATTTTATAAACACGCAAAAATGTACTGTAGGTTGCTTATTGACCCCTATGTATAATAGAAGTATAAAAATACACTTGATAATACAGTAATTTCAAGTTAGTAGCCGCCTCTGAAAGGGGAGGAAAGAGACGGGTTAGGTATGGAATTTCGGTTCTCTTGCCCACATTTAACATTTTGACCAAAGGCAACCTAAAAAACATATAGCAAAATGTTAACACTTGTTGAAGTTTAGTGGTGGATATGTGGCTATCTGAGATGTTAGTCTGTGTTTCTCCGTACGTTTGAGCTACTTGTCAAACTTTATTTATTTATTTTTAGAGAGAGGGGAAGGGAAGGAGAAAGGGAGGGAGAGAAACATCAATAGTTGCACTGTGACCAGGGACCAAACCCGAAACCCAGGCCTGTATCCTGTCGGAGAATTGAACTGGCGACCTTTCAGTTTGCAGGATGACGCCCAACCAACTGAGCCACACTAGCCAGGGTTGTTTGAGCTATTTTATAAGTTAAATTTATTTAAAACTTTAAGAAGGGTAAAAAGATATAATCTGATGTCACTGTAGGCATAGAATTTTTGGGGGGGAAAAGTAAAATAAAATGTAAGCTCCTCTCTCCACCCTCCCCATAACCCAAAAGACCTCTTCCAGCCTTCCTGCTCTGCCAGTCAAATGCTAAACCGACCAAGGGTTGGGGGTCCTGGGGACAAGGACCAGAGCTGAGCATTTATTCAATAAGCAATCCGTATGCATTGGTTGTCCCTATGGAATATCAGGTATGTGGGGGGCCCTGAGGTGAGGAGTCCGAAGGGGAGGCCCGACCTCAGAGCTGGCTATGGGGAGGCTGAGGAAGGAGACTGGGAACTGCCCCCTCCCTGGTTCCCATACCCCTCCAGGCTGTGGACTTCGGGCATTCCCTTTCTCTTCAGTTCTTACCGAAGCTCCCGTCCCATTCCGCCTCCTCAGTGCCCATGCATTGCTCTGACTTGTCTGGGGGACACTGCTTACTCAGCCCTTAGAATGTCTACGTGTTTCCCCGCTAAGGCCCCATCTCTGGCTTCTCCCAGGGGCCCCTCCCCCCGTGCCCGCCCACGGTCCCCGAAGCTCAGAGAGGCTAGGGGACTGGCCAAGGCCGCCTTGCCAGGTTGGGCAAGGCAGCAGTGGAGGGCTGTGGAAGGGCAGCCCTGAACCGGGTCCAGTGGGTTATTCCATCCCAGCAAACAGGTCGTACTGGTTTGCCATTTGTAGAGTTTGCCCCCATTTCCCGAGGGCTGGTTAAATGCTAACTTGTCTTTGGTTGTGTGTAAAAAAGGGACAGGGAAGAAGCCACCAGCTCGGACGACCAGCCAGTGTGAGACTCAGCGGCCTGGGGTGCTGGACAGCGAGTGGAGCGTCTTTCTTTTATTTTTTTCTCTTTCTCCGGAACCCCCAACCCTGCCCCTTTCTGACACCTTCCTAGCCAGAGGAGTAAGAGCCAGGGGGGTGGAGAGGATAATAACAGAGTCCCACGGCCATCGGGGGTCTTTCATTGGGAGACTGCTTCACCAAGAGCCTCTGCGCCCATTCTATAGGACAAGCCACAGAGGCCGAGAGGGGCGACCTCACTGCGAGTCACCGGCCTTCCTGCCCTAACACAGACCTGGCTCGATGTGGCCAAGCCAAAAAGGCAGAGCAGGCCAGGCTGTGGGGGGAGAGCAGTGGGGAGGCTTCCCCTCCCAAACCCTGGTATTTCTAACTGAGTCAGATGTCCTTGTTGGACTTCGATCCCCTCAGTTGATCAGGGGATAGGGGCCACTCTCCTTCCTTTGTTCACCACTTTGCCCGGTGACAGAACTGAGCACATGGGATCTCATCTGCCCACCCCCCACCCCCCACCCCACAACAACCTTCTTTGTAAGCAGGGCCGGTTTTACAGACAAGTCAACTGAGTCAGCGAGATTAGGCCCTCATTGAAAGTGTCACAGCTGGCCAGCCTGAGGGAGACCAGACCTCTGGACGCCAGCCCAGATACAGGCTTGTCTGTGGCTCCCAAGCTTGCGACAGACCTGCTCAAACGTCCAGGGAGAGAGGACGCTGGGAGGCAATGTTCCTGGTCTGAGCGTGGGGCTGATGAGGGCTGAGGACCCACAGGGGTTTGTCTTGGAGTGGACAGTCACTTGGAGAGGGAGGACCCAGGTTCCCCCAGGAGAGAGCACGGTGTCCTCACCCTCAGCAGCTGGCTCCTGCTCCCCTGGGGCCACCCGATGCCGTGCCGGGGCCAGAGGTGCTCTAAGGAGGAATTTGCCCAGTCAGTGGGAGGCGGGAGCCAGGGTCACGGGGAGAGAGGGCCAAGGACGGCAGCCCACGGCAGGCTGCCGCTGGGGCACTCCCCACACTGAGGCCGACTTCTTTCCCTGCAAAACCACCTTGCCAACAGGTGCTGGGTAGAGTTGAGCATGCTCAAGTCCGCGTCTAGACCTGAGCCCCCAGGGTGTTGAAAGGCCTGGGCCGGTGGGGATTACCGTTCAGCCAGCCCTGGGAGTCCTGCTAAGACCAGAGCCGTGGCCCAGTGAGCTGTGCTCTGCCCCAGCGTGTTCTGGGAAAGGGACACTGGGCCTCAGGCCCCAACACTGGGGCCCGCCCCCCTGTGGGGAGGAGGCCAAAGGAAAGCCCATTACCTGGTGCGGAAGGAGAGATCCTCCTGCCAGGTGCTCCCAACCTTTGGCCAATTCCTCCCTCCCCCAGGGACAGCCAGACTGGGAAAGGGCGTCCCAGAGTCCCAGGTCCCACCACTATCCTTTGACGGGGTCAGGCAACTGCGGAAGAAACTGGGGCACTCGCCTGCTGAGAGAGAATGTGTCTCAGGTGGGCACCAAGTTCCACTCTGGGGGTCCTTGGACTTCTACCTCAGAAGGGGTGTTCCTTCTCCCCATACCTTCCAGAGCTCCTACTCCCAGATGCCTGCCTTCTCAAGAGCACCGCAGTGGGTGACTCTGTCACCCCCAGGACATGGGACCGCAGCCGCTCTTACAGAACCGGTTTGAAACCAAACAGTGGCGCGTTGCGGTCCAGTTAAGCAGGAGGCTATGGCCTGGTGAACACAGGCCAGTTCAAGGCCACCGAGGGTAAAGTGTCTGCAGGGACCCCCGAGCGGACCAGGGAATGTATGAGATAAGCTCCTCCCCCTGTTCCCCTGAGATCCAGAGTTTCTTCCCTTCCTGAGCTCCTGCCAAGGCTGCTGGGCGGCACAGCCCTCCTCTCCCCAGTAGCAGGCCCTGTCCCTCCCCGGGGAGGAGCGGGGAGGGGTAGGAGAAGGAAGAGGAGGAGAAACAGAAGAGGGGCTGCAGCCTTCCCAACAGGAGGGCGGCACATTTAGGTCCGAATGGCTGTCGAGAACTCACAGAATCCTCCTGAGAGGTTGACGTGGGACCCAGGCATAGCGAGGAGTCTGCCCTCCCACAAAGGGAGCTGAGGGCCCCCAAGAGGTCTCCTGGGCTAGAGGGAGGTCTGCGTGCAAGTATCTGGGTGGAAGCTGGGCACAGTCTGGCGGAAGGGGGACCAGGGCTTAGGCTGAGGCTCTGTGGGTAGAAGAGGCCTTAGCAGTTCCTTCAGGTGGTTGGGGAATGAACAGGTTGGAGGGGGAAACGCTAAAGGGGCTGGAGAGATGTGCTGGCTAGGCAGCGAGCTCTGAGGGTCTGAGGCCTCTTAGAATTGCCCTTGGCCATGGCTGAGGCCTGGGGAGGCCCTCGCCATGTGTGCTGGGGTGGGCTGGGGGCACTGCTGAAGACCAGAGCAAGCAGCCCCTTAGCCAGAGCTCAGGCAATGATATGGCCGAGGAACCCTCCTGAGCACGCCGCCCAGCCCTGAGAAGAGCCTCCCGGAAGGAGGCAGCCAAGAGGAAGCTGGCGTGGCCTTTCTCCGCCCCCCTCTCTCTACCCCGCAAGCCTGGGTGGACTCCAGCCTACAGCTCCGCCGACCTCAGAAGGTCACACCCTCTCCCACCTTGTGCTTCTGATTGTTGATTTCCTGCAGCAGTTAGAGTGACTCCCGTTGTGTGAAGAACAGAGGTGGCTCCAACCCGGGGCTCCCCACTGGGCACGGGGACCCTTGTCAACACCTCAGCTGCATCATAAGGCAGGATATGACTGGGCCGGTCACACCGGGCTCCCTGGACCCCTGGAGCCTCGTCTGCAAGCCCAGGGCATGAAACCACCATCCAGGCCCTCCAGCTGCCCGTTCTGTGACTCCCCTCATCAGATACCACCCCTTCAACCCTGCCCTCGACGAGGGGGAGCGGGTGGATAACTGTGCCTCCTCCTCCCCAGTTCCCAGGCTCCTCTTCTGGACCCCACATCAGGGGGCCCCGGCAGTCAGGGGGCTCCCCCGGAAGCAACCTGGAGCTGCCACTCACCATCGGAATAGGTCTTTACGATTTACCGCGCACTGGTCTACAGCTGTGATTTGTCTCATCCTCTCTGCAAGGCAAATGTCGTTAGCTCTACTTTATAGATGAACAGTGTCAGGCCCCACTGTTTGCTTAAAGTCACCTGGCAAGTAGGGGCAGGGCTGGGTTTTGAACCCAGATTTGCATGGGGCTCCAAACTGGGGGAGGCCACCCTCGGCATTAAACAGAGCCCCTGGGTCACCCTCTTCCTGAGACTGTAGTGCGAACACCCAGGCACCTCCATTCAGGGCCTGGCTTTACAGAGCCCCAGCCTAGTGATGTCAGCATTGCCATGGAAACGCTTTCCCAGCGTAGGCAGGACCAGCTTCCCCTTGCAGTTTCCCTTTGTGTGGACTTCGCAATGCGTTGCCAAGGCAGTGGGGCCTGCTGGGCGGGTTGGCAAGGGGCGGGGAAGGCAGACCAAAGCCCACACCACATCCCGGCAACCAGCAGCTCACAACAAGGCCCCCGCCCCCCGCCCCGCATGCTCTGGGGAGGGAGGGGCCCAGGCCAGGTCCCCTGAGCTGGTGACCAAGGCCTTGAGGTCGGGGAGGTGAGGAGGCCCTGCACCCCTTCTCAGGACCCCTGCCTGGAAACAGCCCTTTACCACTTGTAGTTCTATGTTGGGGTTCTACCACCTCCCAAACATCCGGGTCTTGTGAAAAAGGCAAATCTAGGCCCACCACAGGTCCGCCTGGAAGGGGCTGAGGAAGAGCTGTGGCTTCACCAAGCCTCCACGGCACAAGGCCGGCGTGCAGGCAATGCTGCGAGCCATCACTGAGGGGAGAATGAGGTTTATTGAACACCTAGGCACGTCAGGCCTTCTGTCTCATTTATCCTGCAACCCCGAGGGGGGAAGGTGAACAGGGGAAATCTGGCTTTTTGGGTTTTGGTTTGTTTGTTTGTTTGTTTGTTTAATCCCCATTTCACAGTGGAAGACACTAAAGCTCAGGTTAAATCTGTTGCTCGTTTAGTCACCCCGCTTGGACTGGACTGAAACCCCAGGTCGGAGGCCCTTCCCTGGGGCCTCCGATTGGCAGGGGCCAGTGGCACTGGCCAGCAGCATGGCTTCACCAGCTTCCCCCTCCCGCCGGTTTTCCAGGGAGAGTCCTGAAGCACCTTTGTGGAGTGGGACAGCTCTGTCCGAAGTGTCCCGTGAGCTCCCGGGTCTGTGGATCTAAGGCCAGCGCAGATCCACACAGCGGGCCCCTCCCGCAGGCAGGGTTAGTCCTGACTGGTAAGGAAAACCATGCCCTTCCCCGACTCGGCCCTCCTGCCCACCCTCCTCTGTGCACTGTCTGTCCCAGCCTCCTTGTTCTCTTGAAGGGTCCCTGGTGTCCCTGGCACCTCCCCACGCCAGGGGTAGGTGGCTGCTGACCCACTCCACAGAGATGCCCCCCCCACCCTTCTTGGAAGCCTCCAGGAAGAGTAACTCCACGACTGACCTACCGACCGACCGACCGACCGACCGACCGTTGCTGGCGTCTCAGAGCCTCTGTGCGTACAGCTGACAGCTTCCTGGTACCCGACCCCCACCCCTCCTGCTGTCTTCGAAGACTGGTTCCTTCAGCTCTGTCTCCCTCTAACAACCTCTGAGAGTGCTCAAAGTGGAGGAGCCCCATCCTTCATCAGGGGTTATACTCTGCCTGGAACTCCAGGAGGAGGCTGAGGAGACCCCAGCTGACACCTGACACAACAGCCTCAGGGCTTGGGGCTCCTCTCCTGTACCTGCATCTCCCGCCTATTCAAGGTCAAGGTTGATAAACACCAGTGATGTCGGATATGAACTGAATACCAGGGATTCCAGGAACTGGACAGTGAATGGCAATTGGACTTCTCAGCCCCGGGCTGGGTGCGCCTAAAGCCAGCCAGGGGCTCTGGCCCCAGCCATTCCTGGGCTCTGCCTGTCATTCTTTCATTGAACAAGTATTTCCTGAAGTCTGTGTTGCGTACTAGGGAGGATTAAAAAAAAAAAAAAGTCTCCAAACAAGCCAAAAAAGATGGCGGGGGAAAAAAAAAAGAACACTAGATACCTGCCCCAGTAGAAGAATAAAATCAAGTTGTAATTCACATCTGACATCACTTTGGGAGACTAAGAAAGTATACCTCCCTATACTACCAGGGGTTCTCTCCAGTCAGTGGCATCGTGGCTGACCTTTAAATACCTTTGCCATATCTTCCATACCTTCTACTCTGCAGGATACAAGTTTTATAAACAGAGGAGCCCCAGTAAACATGAGTGTCTCTTGGGAGCTTCTTAAAAGGCACACTGTGGAGTGGTTCTGGGCCTGGATGGGCTGGATGGGCCAGTCCGCTTGTCCACCGCTTCTCCTGCCTGGGACATGCCCAGACAAGTCCACGTGGAGCTCCAGCCCCACCTCTGCTGGTGACTGAGACTCTGGGCTGAGAGCCCCGGCCAACGGGAACTTGGAGACTTTGACCCCAACCCAAGAGTGCAAAGCAACCCAGGCGCCAGAGGGCAATAAGTGGGCAACTCTCACCACAGGCCTCCAACCTCCTCCCTGGCATGGCCAGCCTGGGGAAGCAGAGGGAGGAATGGGGGTACGGCTTCCCTAAAGAGGAGAAGCACTGATGTCACCTGGCTCCTCTCAGCCTCAGTTTTGTCATCTGTCAATGGGGACAGTAACACTGCCTGTACAGGCTGTTGGGGGAATTAAATGAGACAACGGGGCCACAGACCCCTAGAGGGCACCTGGCACAAAGTAGTTACTCAGTAAACACTGCTGAACACGTGGGTGAAGCACAAGCCGGCTGCTCTCCCTTTTCGGGTTGGAAATGCTCCCCACACTGACTTTGGAGGCGTAAAACATCCGTGCCTTTATAATCTGGGTGAGAAGCCCTCTCTCCTCCCTAAGTTCTCCAACACAGGCTGCAGCAGGAAGCCCATGGTTTAGGCCAGCGATGCCGCTCTCTGAAATTCCTCCCAGTGCCCTGGGGCCCAGGCAGCCCCTGCTGAAACTGCCACGTCCTGTCCTACCACACCCCAAACAGTAGCCACAGGAATGAAAGGGATTATGGCTGTTTGGTGGGAAGTTCAAACATTTAAAAAGCCCTGTGAAGCCCAAGATGATCTGTGGGCTCTAACATATGTTCTAAATCTTAGTGTTGATCTTACTAAAATAACACCTTTGTATTTTATCAGGGCTGTTCTGGAAAACGATTTCCTACAAAGGGAGAATCTCGGGCCGTTTGGCTGCCCCTGGGTCACACCAGTGTGTCCTGCGCTGACTGCATTTTCAGGCACCAGTGAATCTGAGATTTTGGCAACAATAAGGCATTGAGTTTTTGCCAGCAAATAAAGCGGAGGCCTCTCTGGAAGCAGAAGGTGTCGGCTGTGCCCAGCATTTGCAGAGAGAGGGTCCAGCAGGACTGTGCGCTTGGGATTCTGGGTGGGTGGGGGGCCAGAATCACTGCCTTCCCCAATTAAGTAGATTAGATTTCTATCTGCTCTTCCCATCAACAGCCCCTGCGTTTGATTCTCTCACCACCCGTGAACCAGTCAGGCAGAGACGGCCACGACTACCTTTGCAAGTGAAGAAGCTGAGGCTCGGAGCGCGGCACAGGGACCGAATTCAAGTCCTAAGAAGTAGGACCACAGCTAGCAGATTTCCCAGAGGTCGTGTCTTACCACGTCTCCCCCGGGAGACTTGGGGCCCCTGTGGCTAGTGGGATTACTTTCCCTCTGTAAATTTTATTTAGTAATCATTACACAAACCCCGTGTTCATACCCATGACAAGACCTCCGAAAGACCAAAATACAACCTGTACCCCACAAGCATCACTCTGTTGTATTTCCTCACAATTCCTTCCAAGCATTGTCCATAAGAAAATCCTAGTTTATTGCCTCTGCGAGAAATACACATTTTTCACATTCCTAAAATACAACGCACTTTGCCCTGGCTGGTGTGGCTCAGTTGGTTGGAGTGTGGGAGTATCATCCCATAGCTGAGAGGTTGTGGGTTCGATTCCCGATCAGGACACAAACCTAGGTTTCGGGTTCAGTCCCCGGGCTGGGCGCGTACGGGAGGCAACCAACTGATGTTTCTCTGTCCCTTCCTCTCTCTATCTAAAAACCAATGAAAGAATGCCCTGGGGTGAGGATTTAAAAAAAATAAAAATAAAATAAAATGCATTTTATAATTGATGTGTGCCTGTATTTTTTTTCCTCACCAAAAAACACTCTTGGTAAGTCTCTTGTGTCACAGAAGCACGGAGACAGAGTAGGTCATTTTGCGGAGATGTAATAACATCATCCATGTGATTTGCCTCCCACTCCACACGCTTCCTTTTAGATGCCTCAGCAAGGGTTTTAAAGGAAGGACAACCAGCCCCGACTGGATACGACCCAGTGTTTCATAATCCTGGTCAGCTGGCCACCCCCACGCGGGGCACTTAGGCAATGCAACTAATTTCAATATAAATCAAAACAGCAGTAGGACATATGTAAGCCACTGCTCTACAAATTCCAAAGGAAAAAGGGAAGGGAAGGAACTTCCGTTTAGTGAGCACCTACTCGGTGCCAGCCTTGCACCGGGCACGAGGAGGGCTTCAGGCCCCAGGGCGTAAAGAAGGGGTTGATTAACAATTCTGTGGTCCAAGTGAGGAAGGTTTCCGATAGAATAAGGGAGGGCAGCCCAACCCGTAGTGTTCCCTGAACCTGGGAGATTAATTAAACCAGGGTAAGATTTTTTTTTCCCCAAAAATTATCTTTAAAGAAAATGCGTCTTGTTAAACTGGTTGTTTTCAGATGTGTCAAATTACTGACGGGCATCACCTGTGCCTCACACCTCCTCCATCTGAAATGGTGAGCCTCCAAAGTTTCTGGAGAATGAGAGTTGCCCTGAGGGTTTCTTAGAGCACAGATTGCTGGGTTCCCGCCTCCCCTGCCGAGGTGCTGATTCAGCTGGTCATGGGTGGTGTTTGAAACCTGCATTTCTAATGAGCTACCCCGTGACATAGATGCTGCTGGTGTCTGTGCGGGATTACCTGAGGGGCATCGTAAAGTGCTGGTGCCCGGGCCCTCCCTCAGGATTTAATCCGTCTGGGTACAGCCTGGTCATCAGAATGGTTGAAGCTCCCAGGGGATTCGTGGGTCCTGCCCCACACTGAGAACCACTGGGGTTTATGGGAAAAAAAACAGCAGACATGATTAAGGTTCCTGGGGTCTGAAGGGTTCCTTGGATTTCACAGACTCCTCGGTCTTCCCAGGTCGGGGCCTGCCAGGCAGCTGGTCTCTGAGGGTCGGAGGGAAGCTGTCCTAGGCAAGCCATAATTCCATACCTGCATCTTTGAAACCAGGTAAACTGTTTGCTGATGTCGGAATTAATGTTTCTTGGATCTGAACCTACCTGTCTCCCTCAACTTCTGTGTTTTCCTCCTTGCTTTTTCTTGTGGCCCACCTGTTGGGACATATTCCAGGGACTTGGAGCGAGGACCATCAGGCCTTTACCACACTTGGCTCCCACCTACACCTGCCCAGCCAAGTTGGGCAGTAGAGCCAACCTCCATGGCCCACACTACATCCCCTTACCACCTCATCTAACCTAATGGCCTTAGTGATGACCTGGTACTCATTCATTCATTCATTCATTCATCTGACACACTTTATGGGGTGTCTGTGACTGCCACACCTCCTCCCCAGATCTTTCCCCAGGTTCTAGATTAGGCACTAATGAGCTGTTGGACATCGCCACTTGGGCCTGCCGCAATGCTGCACAAAGGCCAAATCTACCCACTTGTCCTCCAGGGCTCTCTAAGCTGCTACCGCCACGGACCCGGCTGCCCCAGATAGACACCCGGAGCTGCTCCTGACTCTCCACACCAGGCACCTGGGCCTGACGATTTATTTCCTAGATGTTTCTCACATCTGAGCCCTCCCATCCTTGCATGAGATCCCCAAGCTTTCCTTCCCAGGTTTCTGCCCCGTCACTGATCTATCCATCTCCCATGTCCCCCTCCCCTCCCCCATCCTCCTGGCTGCCATCCCTGGAGGCTCTACCTCCTGCCTCTGCCTTCAGAGCCTCCCAGTTGTTCTCCTGTCCTTCAAGGCTCCATGATCAGGGGTTCCTGACACTTACCCAGCCTCATCTCTGTCCCTCTCTGCCTCCTGCTTCAAAAGGAGCCCCCTGAGTGACATCATTCTGTTTCTCACCTCTGGCACTTACTGGTGCAACTCTTCTGTCTGGACCACCTTTCCTTTCCTCGCCTCATCTCTTACCTGGACAACCCTTACTCACCTTCCAAAGCCAGTTCCATGTCACCTCCTTCAGGAAATCTTTTCAGACCCCACCCAGACTAGATTACAGACTCCACCTCGGCTCCTGCATTATGGGGACATGACTCCATGGTTGTGCTTACCACATTATATTATAATTATCTGCTCATGTGTCCAGCTTTGCCATCAAGTTGTTAGTTTATTGGGGGCAGAGACCGTGCTTATTCATCATTCTCCTCCTCCGTGTGTGATGCCTGGCTTACAGTAACCCCCCCACTTTTCAGATACTATTGCTTCCTTACAAATCACCCTACAATTTAGAGGCTTAAATTTGCTATTTCATTTTGCTCATGGTTTTGTGGGTCTGGAATTTGGGAAGGTCTCAGGCAGGGAGGGGTCTGCCATGGGCTGCAGTCCTCTGACAGCCCGCCTGGGCTGGATGAACAAGATGGCCCGGGTACATGGCTGCAGCGGGTGCCGGCGAGTGGCTGGAGGCCTGCCTGGTCTTTTGATTCAAGTGTTACACGTTGGCTGCTCCAGCATGGCAGCTTCAGGGTAGCCAGACTTCTTAACATAGCCTAGCTTCCCCCAGGGCGAGCACCCAATCCGAGGCAGAAGAAAGTTGCCCGGCTTTTTCTAATCCAACCTTGGGAGTCAGGCAGCATCACTTCCGCTGCATTCTATGGGTTACAGCTGTGTCCCCAAGGTCAGCCCAGGTTTAAGAGCAGGGGACGAAGACCCCGTTTTTCAATGGAAAGAGTGTTGAAGAATTTGTAGACATGCTTTAAACCCACCATAGTCCTCAACGCGTTTGTCGGATGAATGGATGCCTAATTGCTCCCCACCTACTCTGCCCCACACGTACCTAGGTCTTTCCTTCCAGCCCCCCTCTCCTGTGCAGCTATGATACCACCAGCATGTTCGAGAACTAGCTGGACAGAGCAGCCTGGTGGTGAAAGAACTGCAGGCTACCCTCCCGCGGCTCCTGCCCCCATGTGCCTGCTGCCAGCCGGTGTGGAATACGGGGACCCGTTCGTTCCTCTCTGGTCCTGGGCTTCAGCGCCCCATTCAGATAACAAGGTGCTGGGCTGTGTAGTCGCTAAGACCCTCCCTGCCGTGACAGTGGGCACATCCTTTCCTAGCTGGCTTACTGAGAGGGAGGCAGGAGGTGGAGTCCAGCCTCCACCCACAAGTCTGTCCCCTAGCCTTCCCGGCTTCCGGGGTTTGCTTCCTAACGACACCAGCACACAGTACATTCTGATGTGAGAAGTTCAAATAGTCCAGAAGTATTCGGAGTAAATGTGAGTTTCCCTTGACCTTCCTTGACTCCCTGCCTCCCTCCAAAGGGGACCGCCCCATCGGTGCAGCGCTATCAGCCTGTGGCTCCTTTAAAAGCGTCTACTACTATCATGTACATTCCAGATGCAGACAGAGATATTTGGTGGGCATCTGTGGTTTTTTAAAGCTTTTAACGTAAACGAGGCCATACTGTTCACTGTCCGGGTTACCGTTTCACATCTGAACCGAGAGTTCGCCCCAGTCTTTGGGCACCGCCGCAGAATACCTCCGATAGGAGCGCTCCGCAGTTGGTCTGCCCATTCTCCTCCGTGTCAAACATTCTGGTGGTCGCCCATTTTCCGGTATGCCACACCATCCTGCAATGGCCATTCTCCGACCGTCTTCGGTGCTCCCCAGGCCTACAGGGCTGCGGAACGCGCCAGTTCTGCGCAGTGACATGGAGAGAGAGCCTCTTTCCAGGCAAACCGAGTTCAAATCCTGAGTGCGAGTCTGAGCTGTGTGGCCGGGGACAACTTACTTGAGCTCTCTGAGGTCTCGGGGTGTTGAACCAGCTAACAATAGCGCCCACCTCCGCCGGGGAGCCTGGCAAGGCGGGGCGCCCGCGGCCCGGCAGGCGGCGCACAGGCAGAGAGGCCCTCGCTCCGCTCGCCGCGCCGCGGACGGGAGCCGATTATGTAACTGGGCCGCTAATGCTGCTTTCCTCGTCGATGGAACCCAAATTAAAAGAGGAAATTATTCTCCTGATGCTCAACTCGCCTAATCCCCATCTGTCTCTCCCTTGGTCCCCCGCGCTCGCATCTAAAGGTCTTGAACGCGTTCCAGATTTCTAATTTGGTTTGCTTATGCAACCAAAAATATTATAGCCGCGTTTACTGGGGGTGATTAAGTCTATCTTCAGGGCTCCAGGCACACTAAATAAAAACGGCAGCGCCAGGGTCGCGCGGCTTTTTTTTGTTGTTGTTGTTCCTCGGAAGCGTGGGCAGCTCTGCAGCAACCCGGGGCCGCAGGCGGGAGAGGCTGGGCCTGACAGCCCCGAGCCGGGTCGGCCGGCAGTGGCCCAGGGGAGAAGGAAGGGAGCGCAACAAGGAGGGTCCCGGGGCGCCGCAGACGCGGGGGATGCTGTGGAGGCAGCCGCCCGGGGTCCCCTCAGAGCCTCAGCCTCCTCCCTGGCCTTTCATTCTCACGCTCTGATTCCTGTGTGCCAGGCGCAGGAGTCCATCTTCGCCGCCGGTGCCCCCACCCACAGATACGTGGAAAGATGTTTGTCGCACCATTGTTTTTTCTGGAATAGTGAAAAATGGGAAACAGCACGTTTAGCAGTGGGGAGTTGTCAAATAAATGAGGGGCAACTTGACGCTCAGGGATATTGTGTAGTGATAAAAAAAAGATAATGGGGCAGATGAAGATGTATCGATGCAGATCAAATTAAATTAAAATTAAATCTTAAAGAAAGCAAGTCACAGAAAAATACAGAATATGGTTCTACATGTGGTCTTAAAAATCCATCAACGTGAAAATGGAAGGATACATTGAACAGTTAACATGGTTGCATCCGGGATGGGGAGAAGGAGGCTTTTGGGTTTTACTCTTCTTCTGTATTGTGACCGGTACAGACAGTTGCAGGATTTTAAATATTTGCTTTCAGTGTTATGGGGGAAGGAGAAAAGCCAGAAGCCTCCCTGAACTCGAATTCTCCTGAAGCAATGAGGAGTGAGACTGGCTGGAGGACAGCTGGCTGGAGGAACACACACAGGCATGCTGCTTTCCAACCCCCAAATCCCCCCTGCCAGGGCTTCGAGGTGTCTGACCACTGTGCTTAGAGGTCTTGGCTGCTGGGAATCTTGGAGCTAAGGAAGGGATGGGCGCCTGACCTGGCAGGGAGAAGGCTCAAGGACTTCTCATCCCGGAGGGCTGGCCCTGATGGCTGAGTCTCCCTTACACCCCCTGTCCTGGCTTCCTCTGCTCAGAGGGCCAGGCCAGGGCCAGGTGCAAGGAGGTGCTCCAGTCTGGCCACAAGCTCCAGGCTGAATGCAAGGCCTCAGCCACTTCTGGAGAATTGTCCCCTGCAGGCAAGGACAAGGCTCTCAGGAAGCGTTTCCCAAGCCTAGTACCCACTCCTCAAACAGGCCCAGGCTGTGTCCCCACAGTACCAACTGACTGGACATTTGAAAGTATCCATACAGCAGCCAGAGAAGAAGCAAGGAGGCTGTGTGTACACAGAGTGGGTGACTCCACCGTGCAGTGCACACGTCCCCAGGTGTGCACTGGTTCAGGGAACTAATTCAAATCAGGTTCCAAATAATTCCAGGAAACCTCATGTGGAACCAACTTAGGTTTACTTTGGGAATTCTCCAGGCCTTTCATATGCTCAGGTGCACGGAGATTCTTCACGAGGGAGCACTGAACACGGCTTTTACCAAAAATACACCACTCAGGGGCCCATTCCTGCCAGGGCCTCCCTCAGGCTCAGGAGCTCCACACTGGTGCCCTAGTGACTGCAGGAAACAGGCATGGGGGGCGGGTGAAGGGCAGTCACAGGCACAGTTTGGGGAAACTTAAGAGGAGGATGATTAAGTAGAAGGAGGTATGCGAAAAGTAGAGGCAGTCTCATCTATGAGAGATTAAAGAAACCGTCCTGCCCCCAAGATGTGCGTGTGCCCGGGCATGTGCACAAGAGCAACGTCAACCTCTTTTCTCAGAGCTTGAGCCCTGGGCACATGCACCTATGCGCACATGCCAAGGATACACTCACACACAAGCTAACACCCATGTGCGCTCACACAGAATGCACATCTGTGCACCCGTCAGAGCCGCCACACAGCTCCTCACATGAGCACATCTGCTCATGCGCACTCACACCAACCAACTCACGTTCAGGTGAGCTCACCACGCAGAAGAGCGCTCATCCATGCACATGTCCAGGTACACAGCCACATAAACCCACACACCCAGGCAAAGCCACAAGAGCTCACCCACAAAAAGGCAAGCACGCGAAAGGCACTGAAACCCCAACGGAGGCACCCATGTGCACACACACACACGCTCTCACACAAGAGCACAGCACCCCACACACCAACACCCACTCAGGCACACACACTGGGGTGTGCATGCAGGTGAGTACAGATGCTGGCCGCTGAACACACACAGGTATGCTGCAGGGAACACGCTTATGCCCGCGCTCTCGCACCCTCACATGCACAGCGGTGTCTAAGGCAATGGATCATGGCTTCCCGCTTCTTCTTGTAAGTGGGGCTGGGGGGTGCGGTGAACAGGAGGCTGAGAGGGATGCGGACGGACTCCCAAAGCACATTTAGCAAAACAGTTCACAGGAGGCATGTGTCCTTCGAGTATTTTTATCTTTCGCACTCACATGTCTAGCAGAGTCTGGGTGGCTCCGTATTGCTACCAGGAAGAGGGAACGACAAGTGGTTGGATTTTAAAACAGTGGGCCTCTGGGTGCAGAGGAAGGATACCCCTTGCTTCTTATCCTCTACCCCCACACCAACACACGCCACAGTGTGCCCTCCTCCCACAGGCTGGGTTCCCCAGAAGCCCGCCCCAGCTGCCCCCTTCCCACCAGGAAAATTGCCCAGCAGGGCAGATTACCCAGCCCCCACCATGGTGCCTGGGTGAGGGTCTGACTGTCCCTGGCGGCCCCCAGTCTGTCCCTCCTCGGGAGCTCAGGTCTCCAGGTCACTCTGGGCCCTGACCATCAGCCTTGGTCTGGGCTGTGGCTCCCCAGATGTGTGCACGGGTGGCGTTTTCCACCATGCCTGAGCTGGCAGAAGGTCTGCACCTGTGCCCCAGCCCTCCGGCTGGTCACAAACAGCCTGGTGGATTTCAAAAGCTATTTAATCCCTGGGTTCTGACGCACCCGGTTCACCACCAGGCAGGATCCAGTGCCCACAGATCTGATGTCAGAGGGCGGCCCTGGCATAGTGCCATCCTTCCTGCCCACATGGCAGGGTGGCAGAGCCAATGTAGAGACAGAGGAGCCCCAGAACCTTCGCCTCTTGAGTCACAACCATTTGGTTCATACTAGGCCTGCAAACATCAGCACCTTCTTAAAAATGGTTATTGTCAAAGAATAATAACAAGGGAAAATAACCAGGAGCTATCAAGCAAAGATAACAAGTAAGCAAAACATTATAACCTTGTGTTTATTTTTTAAAAATAATAAATGCATTTAGGCAGAGGAGGAAAATTGGAAAAACTAACAATGACTATCTTTGCAAATTTATCACTCAACAAATATTTATTGAGCACCTACTATTTGTCAGAATGTTCTAGGTGCTGGAGTTATAACAGTGAAGAGGCAAAACCCTTAGGGATCTTATATGCTGGCAAGTTGACAGGCAATAACAAGTTCAATCTATAGTATGTTAAATGGTAAGCAGCACAATGCGGGGGCTGTGAGGTGCTGTGGGGGGGTGATTTTTAGTAGATTTTTTTTTAGAGCAGTTTTAGATTTACAGAAAAAAGGAAGATAATAGACAGTTCCCCTCACACAGTTTCTCCTGTTCGTGACATCTTATGTTATAATGGTATATTTTTAGGATTGACACACCAATATTGATACATTCTTATCGACTGGAATCTACAGTTTATGCAGATTCCCTTAGGTCACCCAACTCCCTTTTTCTGTTTCAGGAGCCCATTCTGAGCACCGTATTCTACGTAGCTCTTGTCTCCTTGGGCTCCTGTCTGTGACAGTTTCTGAGGCTTTCCTTGCTTTTGATGACCTTGGCTGCCCTGAGGAGTTCTGGTCAGGTGCTTTGTACTGGAATTTGCCACATGGTTTTCTCATGATCAGACAGGGGCTACGGGTTTCCGGGAGCAAAATCACATTTGCATCGTGTATCATGTCAAGGGTACGTGCCATCGCCATGATTTATGACTGTTGATGTTGACCTTGGTCACCTGAATGAAGTGGTGTCTGTCAGGTGTCTCCCCTGTAAAGTGTCTCCCCCGTCCCCTCTACCGACTGCCCTCTTGGGGAGGAAGCCCCGTGGCAGCCCACACTTAAAAGGGTGGGAGCTATGCTCCCGCTCCCCTATCTAGAGTGAAGTATCTACAAAAATTATTTGGAATTCTTTTTTATTTTTTTAAGATTTTATTTATTTTTAGAAAGAGGGAGAGGGAGGAAGAAAGAGAGGGAGAGAAACATCAATGTGTGGTTGCCTCTTGCATGCCCCCCACTGGGGACCTGGCCTGCAACCCAGGCATGTGCCCTGACTGGGAATCGAACTAGCAAACCAAAGCCGGCACTCAATCCACTGAGCCATGCCAGCCAGGGCTTATTTGGAATTCTTCTGCACAAAAGAGTTGGCTCACCCTGACTGGTGTTACTCAGTGGGTTGGGTGTCATCGCACAAGCCTAGGGGTTGCCAGTTGGATTCCTTGTGGGGGCACATGCCTGGACTGCTGGCTGGTCCTGGTTGAGGGCACAGGAGGGTGGTGATTGATTGATGTCTCTCTCACACATTGGACATTGGACTCCTCTCTCTCTCTCTTTCTCCCTCCCTTCCCCTCTCACTGAAAATAAATAAATAACATCTTAAAAAAAAAAAAAGAGTTGTCTCTTCCCCACTGCCCCCCATTTATTAATTTAGTCAATCACTTTTTCTTATAACAGACTCATGGATATTTATTTTTACATTTGGGTTATAATCCATTATACTTTATTCCCTTGCTCAAATCATTTCAGCTTTGGCTGTTGGGAGCTCTTTCACTTGGCTCCTGGGCTCCTTTGACAAGCCCTGTCCTCCACATTTTCTGTCCAATAAATGAATGAGCATCTTTCATCCCCTAGAGTCCCCAAGGGCTGTCTCAGACCACCCTTCTCGGGTCCAACTGACTTGGCTCTCAGAAGTGTTTAGACCTGAGTGGATCCTGCTTAGAATGGAAAGGAAATTCATCAAAACCCCACAGAACTGATCACAGCCTCCCCCAAATCTGCTACTCCCTCTGTAAGGCTGACCCCTCACATCTTCCCCATGCCTCCTGTTCCCCACGCCCCAGAGCCAGCCAGGGCGCAGATCCTTCCAGGACACCTCCCAAACACCTCCTTAGTCCCCCTCTCCTCCCACCCCACTGTTCCCCTTCTTATCAGCTCAAGGTCTCCAAGGTCTCCGAACCACAAGCCAGTCTGGCACGGATCCAGAGGGATCTTGCTAATGAGTACACCTGACCTGCTCTCTGCTTAACCCCTGTCTATGGCCCTCAGGCTAAAGCCCAAAGTCCAGACGTGCCTGCCTGGCCCCACACTGGCCCAGCCTCACCTCCCAGGTTTTCCCTCCTCTGTGAGCTGCTATCAGGTCAGTCCCGGCACCTGCGGCCTCCCCACTGCGCCCGAACACCTGCCCCTCCTAGCTACCGCTGCCCTCTGCGTGATTACGTTAATTGCGTTGTTGCTATCCTGACTTCCCGTTCTGAGTCCTCGGGGTGCAGCCCGGCTGGGTGGAGGCCTGGGCCTCTGTCTTCAGTCCTGGGTTCATGGCAAGACTGCTGGGCTGTTTGGAGTTTATCGGTAGTGACTGCCATGGGTGAGGGGTTGCCAAGGGGGGTCACGAAGGGTGCCGAGGCCCCCTGGTCTCTCCCCTGGCACTACCACTGCCGACCTGGCCCCAGATCTAAGATACACCCCATGGGGGAGGACCTGGGTCTGGGTCCAGGGTCTAACACAGACGAGGCTCTTAGGACATGTCTGTTGGTCGTTTGGTTAACTGGTTGACCCTAAGTAGTAACTCTGAGTGATTTTGTTTTTTCCTTCTGTATTTTCCAATTCTTAAAAATAACATACAGCCCTCGGTGTTTTGTTTTTTTTTTGTTTTTTTTTTTCAGAATGAAAAACAAAAGTTTCCCTTGAAAACTCATTCTTATTAAAATGTTGATTACAGAGAAATACTTCCTGTATCTTCCAAAGCTGAACAGACACCCCGCCCCCACGAGCCCCCGCAGTCCCTTCTGTGTGTATATACCCAATAGAAATGGGTCCACGTATTCACGACAGACAGGAACCAGAACCTTCGCAGTGGTGCTGTTCCTGACGGCCAGGACCTGGAACCTACCCAGCGTGCGTCCGCAGTACAGTGGGTGAGAGTGTCACGACAGAGCCACGCGATGGCGAGCTACCAGCCACGAGGACAGCCGCCCCATACGTGAGCAAATCTCACAAACATAACATTGAGCAAAAGAAACCAGACGCGAAAGAGTGCGCGGTGCACGGCTCCCTGGAGTGCAGGTTAGAGGCAGGCGGGGGTAGCCTACGGAGTTAGGAGTCAGGAGAAAAGATAACTCTCAGGTTCGGACATGCAGGTGTTGGAAGGGCCCTCTGGGTGCTGGTGAGGTGCTATTTTTTGGTCTGGGTGCTGGTTCCATGGGCCTGCGCAGCCTGTGCCAGTCCATCCAGCTGTATGTACACTTTAATGCACACAATTTCCTGTATGCAGGTTTAACTCCAATAAAATAGTTAAGAGGGGGAAAATATGCAACCTGGAGCAGGTTCAATCCACCTCTCTTTTCTGTCCAAAGGGCGGTGGAATCTGGGGTCCCTGGATTATGTCCCGAAGCCTCTCGGCACTCTGGTCCCCTGAGAGGAGAGAGGGGGGATGGCAGGTAGGGCTGTCTGTGCTGCACCTGCCCATCCCTGCCCTTCCCCACCCACCCCAGCAGAAGGCAGGGAACAGGGGCACCTGCCTCTCCTCCACTGGCAGCAAGGGAAGCCCAGGGGCCTCCTCTGACCTTGCACCTCACCCTCAGAGGTCATGGTGCTGGGGCTCCAGGGGTTCAGGTTGCAGCAAACCAGGACTGGGGCGGGGGGGCAGTAATCCATCCGTGCCCCGCCACTGAGGGGCGCGGCACCAGCGCTGCCCTCCGCCTGCCGGCCCCAGCGCAGCGAGGCTATTTATAACCTCGGGTCGCCTTACCTCCTGACCTTCAGCTGGGGCCCAGCGATCCGCTGTGATTAGCATCTCGCCACCCACAGAGAACAAACAGCTCTCTGTGTGCCCTCCCTGCCCGGCCTCACTGCAGGGCCCTGCAGGAAGCAGGATGTTGACCCGAAGTCAGCGCCCTGTGGCTCCCTCGGGTGGACCCAGCCACGTGTGAGTTGGGGGAGGTGGGTGCGGTTTGGGGGAAGGTGTGAGAACTACTCTTGGTCCGTTGCTTCCCAGGTTGAAAACGTTGGTCTATTGTGGCAGGAAGTTATATTTACAATGTGGGGCTCTCCAGCCTGGGTCTGCCCACGCGGGGCCCGCGACCTCTTCAGAGCCAGCAGGGAGGAGACAGTACTGGAGACTGGACGCCCTTGCCCATAGGCACAGTCCCTGGAATCCCACAGGACACACTGCATTCTCCCAGCTCGGCCCCTCCTTCCTGGATAGCAGCTGAAGCTCAGAGGGGGAGTGACTGGTCCAAGGTCACACAGCCACCCACGGCAGATTCCTAGCTCCTGGCGGGTGGGAAACAACTGGATGCCAGAATTTCTGACTATGGCCCAGACGAGCCATTGTAAAAGGAGGCTGGCGAGGGAAGACGGACTCATTCATTGATCCGGCATGTTTTGCTGAGCACCTACTAGGCGCCAGGCACCCTTCCAGGCAGAAATCCTGAGCTTCGTGAACTGACCATCTGAGGGACAGAGTCGGTCCCAGGAGCCTGGGGTCCCTCGATGGCACCACATTCTAGGCAGTGGCCGAGGGTCTTGGGTCCTGGGAGAGAGACTGAGGTAGGGAGCAAGGGAGCCAGGCTGAGGGTGCCTGGTGGGACTGCAGCCTTGGGCTGAGCGTTTGCCATAGGCGGCCGAGACCAACTGAGTGTTACCAACCCAAGTCCATGCAGGCTTTTCTCTCAATGGTGTGCGCCCTTCCCTGCAGCTTCAAACGACCTTGCGCCAGGGCAGACCGTGAAAGTCTTACACAGCACCCAATCTTGGCAGTCCTCCTGGAGGAAGCCCTGGGACTGGGACCAGCTGAGGGCCGGTTCTGCCCAGTGCAGGAAGGAACCGAGTCAGGCGGTTTGAAGAGGGCAGTGGTGAAGGAGGGAGGAGTCGGGATGTTTCCTTCCTTCTCTTCCATACTCTCAGACATTTGGAATGAAGCACGTGGAAGAACTTGAGCTGTGTGACGTGACTGTCCCCTTGCCCTCTCTGGGCCACAGTTTCCACATATAAGAATGAAGGGATTGGCTGGAGTGATCTCAGCTCTGGGGTTCTGGCCTGGGGCCTCAGACACCAGCCCACACTCCAAGTCTGGCTCCGCCCACGAAGTCCAAGGGCACAGGCTGGGGGTGAGTCAGGGGTGGCTGAAACTGTGTGTGAATAGCTTGCTGGCGGCGGCCAACAGCGCAGGCCCATGTGCGAGGAAGTGCCGTGTATATGTGTGCCGATGCGCGTGCAGGTCATGCTCACAGCCCCACATGTGGGGGAGTGTGCCCTTGTGGGTGGGTGGTTGCATAAAACATTGTCTCCCCGGGAGTGAGTGTGTATCTTGGTGTGTGCATAGGAAGGTTCATGTGTGGGGAAAGGAGGTAGCATGCGTACAAGCGTGGGCTCTGTGTGTGCGGGGAGCCATGCATGTATAGGTCCAGGCGTGTGTGTGTGTGGAGGGGGCGTGTGCATGTGCGCGTGCGTGTGTGTTGGAGGACTGGCTTCAGAAAGCCTGAAGGTTCACTCTGCAAACCCCTTCTGACCACATGGTCAGTGTGTGGCTGATGGGCCCTGACCAGTCAATGAACTCAGGGTCTGGAAGAGTCAGCGGCTTTTCCAACCTCTTTGCCAAATGGGACGTCAGCATGGGGCCTAGGTTGGGGGGGGGGGGTGCAGGCCGAGGGAGGTGGCGATGACTTCATGACAGTTGGCTGCTGAGCAGAGAGCCAGGGCCTGGCTGAGGCGGGGAACCCTGCCCCACAGGCCCCTGTTTGGGGCGAGGCCTGGGGACCCACTCTGGGTGGGGAAGCAGCCGGGCCACCGGCTCACAGTCCCTGGGGTCCCCTTGGTTCACGGCGAACTGAGCACTCAACGGAAGCTTTCACGAGTGATCCCATCTGAGCCCACCGCAACCCCATGAGATAAGGACTCTTTTCCCTGTTTTGCAGATGGCTAAACTGAGGCTCAAAGAGGCAGAGGGACGTGTCTGAAGCCACCCAGCTGGAGGAAGTGGTGGACCTGACCTGGAAACCTGGGCTGGTGTGTTTCCCGCTCCACCCCACAGCGACATGGGACGGGTGGCCGGGCAGTTCTTAAAAATCGCTCCTTTGAATGCCTTGAAGTGTAGGCACTGGACTTTGTCTAAATCCTTAGACCTGAGGCTCATCCCACCAAAAAGGGCCTCCTTCCTGGAGAGGCTTCCACACACTTCTCGACAACCTAGGGGGAGGTGGCCATCAATAACGATGCCACCAGGGGCCACGGCAAGGCAACGGAAGCCTTGACAAACGTCAGACCCTTTCTCTAAACACAAGCCAACGACTGGGCCTTATGTGGGCAAAGTGCCTCGGTCCGGGCCAGGCCACCCTGACCAGCCTGGGTCAGGCTTGCTCTGCCCCTTGTGCGTTTGGAGAGGCCCCAAGATCACAGACCCGCGGGCGAATATGAGCGCTGTCTTTGCACCCAGAAGCTGAGATCAGCTTTTAGGGTGCCCTTTCTTCAGCCATGTACGCGCTTCCTGCAAGAATGATAACAATAGCTACCCCCGCCTAAGCTTTACAGTTCACAAAGTGCTTTCACAAATCATCTCCCATCTAATCCCCTCGCTAGCCCTTTGATGAGGAGTAGACATGCCCATTTTGTAGAACAAGACACTGAAGCTTGGGGAGGGAGGGAGGTTCTGGGGCTAGCCTCAGGTCACAGGGCCAGGAAGTGGGTCCGGTTCCCGAGCCCCTTGTCTGGACACCGGCAGCCCTTCTCAGAGGAGTGTGGCTCTGGGACTTCTCCGGGCGGGACCCCCATCAGGGGGTCTGCAGTGTGACCAGACCCCCTGCTGTCTTCACCTGGGAGCAGTGTGAAGACCGCTCCCCATCCTCCCCTCCTGTACATAGTAGCGGGGGGAGGTAAAGAAGCAGAAGCGACTTCTGCATGAGTGGAAAAGGGCTGGGGAGGCGCCGCCCCCCCCCCCCCCCCCCCCCCCCCCCCCCCCCCCCCCCCCCCCACTCCCCGCCGGCTGGCTGCCCTTGCCCAGCAGAGGAGTAGAAGGGACCAGCAGTTCCTGGAACACGAGCCCATTGATGGGGTGCCCAGGGCCAGCTGTTGCCATGTCCTCATCTGCTTGTGGCAAAAACAAACAGTATAGTGAGGTTTTTATAAAGCCAGATCTATGCAATCAGAACTGTGGCCCTCCTCCCTGAGCTGTCTTTTCGATTGTGAGTCTGTGTGCACACGCGTGTGTGTAAAAGGCCTTTCCTTTGACATTTCCTTTTAATGCCCTTAACTCAGCAAAACGAAAAACTGGTGACCATGTCGGATCCTAAGTTGTTTTTGTGAAAATGTTAGTGACCTGAGAAAAAGACAGACTAGGAACTGCCTAGCTGGCTCCTAGTTCTCAGGGGGACCTGGAAGGGAAGGGGTTGTTTTTAGTTGAGGGATGATATCTGAGTAGCTGGAAAAACCCAGGGGAAGAAGGGGTGGGGTTCCAGCCCCCCAGCCCCAGCGCCCAGGCACCCCCAGGAAACCCGGGCAGAAGGAACATACAGGAATTTTGAGAAAGGCCTCAGGGCCCAGCCTCTGAGCCATACGCCCCTCTCAGCCTCTTCTCTGACCCGGAGCCAGGAGGAAATGTTCCCTTACACCTCCCCCTGCCTTCCCCAATGCCCTCAAGGCTGGTTCCAGAATAGCCCCGGCCCTAGACGAGGTGTCTTAGGTAAGGCTGCCTGCCTGCCCCTCTGTCAGAACACGCTGGTATTGCCAACGCCAAATATAGAGGGACACGGGACACCCATGAGGAACGGGGCCTGCGGTGCCCTGCTGGCTTCTCAGTGCCTAAGCCACCCCCAGCCCTTCTGAGCGCCCCCTAAACCTGGTAGCTGGGAGGCTGGCACCTCCTGGCCTGGCCAGACCCATGTCCCAACAAGCCAGGATGGAGCTGGATGCTGGCCTGAGAGGGCGCCAGGCCTGAGCTGGGTGAGAGCCTGGTGACACCCCCTCTTTCTGGAGGTCTCAAAGCACTTTTATAAGCGTCAGTCTCCTCGGGATGCTCCTGAGATCAGGAGCAGAAAGGAACCAGGTGTCTCCCAGGCAGAACCACTCTTGCCCTCTGTTCTTCCCAGGACGACCAAGGCCATAAAACCTGGAGTGTGGGAGGCGGAGAGGGGGGCAGGCAGCCAGGCCTAACCCCAATAACTGCTGGCTGAATCGAATTGCAAATAATTAGTCCTGATTGCCAAGCCTGCCTCCACCCTCCACTCCCAGGAATTAAAAGTCAAAGGGCAGAGCTGCTGACGCAAATGTCAGGGGAGACATGCGGACTGGAACAGCTGGGATCTTGTTCCCCAGGCTCCGCCAGCCACCGGAGGTCGCCAGCCCCCAGCGCCTGGACACGGAGGTGTCCCCCCAAGGCTGATCCCAAACGCACACTCAGGAAAGGGGGCTCCGTTCCCTCTCCCGCCTCCCGGTTCTCGGGTCAACAGAAACCCCCTTGAGATGGCGTTGCCGGTACCTAGGGGCCGGGGAGATCAGCAGCTCAGCGGCTGGGGAGCCTCCTTCCTCCCTCTCCTAAAAAAGGCAGTTGGAAACCTCTGCCCTCCCTGCCAGGGGGTAGCCTGGCTCTGTAAAACCCACTGTGTCCCCCTCGGTCGGCCCTACGGCCGGCACTCCGGGGCAGCCGCACCGAGGTCTGTGCACTAGTGGTGCCCCCCAGCGGTCAATGTGAGACTTGAACTTGGGCAGGGGTGCTGGCTGCTGGGACCCAGCCCCGCAGCCTCTCAGCCCAGGGCCAGGTCAGGGGATTTGATTTAGGAAAGGAGGTTGCTGGCATTTGGAGGTGTTTTTTTTTTTTATGTGCTCAATTTTCCTAATTGAAATGGATTTGCTACTAATAGCGAATCCGATCTAAGAATGCACTTGTCATCTTCTTACCCTAAACCTGCTCCTCCTCTGGACTTCCCTATTTCTATTAATAGCACCCCCCAATCCCTCGGGCTCCAAGCCTATGAGTCATCTTCACCTCCTGCCCACACTGTCTTGGGTGCCTGGTCCTGCCCCTCCTGGCTCTGCAGGTCACCCTTCCGTTGCTTTCCTTGGTACTCACCGCCACTGCCCCAGTCAGCTGGCTTCTCACCTGAGCTGCCGCCATCCTCAGCAGTGCCTCTGGGTCAGACCTGGCTGCTTGAATGGCCCCCTCCACTTACTGGCTGTGTGACCTTGGGCAAGTTAATTAACTTTTCTGAGCTCAGCTTCCTCAGCTGTAAAATGAGGATAATAATTACAGTCCTTATCTCACAGAGCATCACATGAATTAAATGTCTGTAAAAACCGTGTCACACAGGACTCAGTGTGTGTGAATTAGTAGAAATTATCCAGTCCATGCTCTCCATTTCACAGACTGGGAGACTGAGGCCCAGAGAGCTGGCATGAGAGCTCGCAAATGGCACTGAGTCCCGGGTGTCTTTACAACATGCTCCAAAGAATGGGAGCTGGAAGTTCCTGGAGTCTTGAAGTTCCTCCACCTCTGCTCCCATCATCGCATTCTAGAATCCAGAACTAAAGGCCGCCCCCAGAGTTTACTGGGCCTATCCACCTGCCTCCTGGGGCCAGTATGTCAGGGTCAATGTTGAGGTCACTCATCCACAGTAAACATCTGGGATGAGACAACTGCAGGTCACGTCCAGCGGCCATGAGTCAGGGCGAACCACCTGCAAGGTGATGACTGAAGTTCAGCACGCTGGTCTGACACCGCCACCTGCCTCGGGGCTGCTGGCCACGCAGGGGCATGGCCACACGTCAGATGTCCAAAATGGACAGGCACGTCCTCCCTCAACAGCCCCACCCGCACTCACATCCCTCTCCCGGGTCACATGCACCCCGTCTCCGGGCCTCACTGGCCTTGCGTGGGGGTCAGAAGGATGAAGGCAGCTGACTCAGGGGCTTTCCTTCCAGGCCTTTGTTCCCTGTAAGCAGATGTTCTCAACAGTGACTCCATGAATGAGTACCTGGTGTCCAGTGGCAGGTGGGAGGCTTGTTCCAGGAATAGATTTTCAAAGGGGACATTTCCCCACAAAGAGGCAGCAGCAAGAAAAGCAGATAATCCAGGTCCTTGGACACCTGTTGTCTAAGACAGCAGTTCTCAAATAGGGACGGTTTTGCTCTGGGGTACATTTCGCAGCACCTGGAGGCATGTTTGGGTGTTAAAACTGGGCCGAGGGGTATGGGCGCCCTATTGGCATTTAGTGGGTAGGGGTAGAGGACGTTGCTAAATATCTTCAATGCACAGCACAGACCACACAACAGCCAATAATGCCGACTGAAGTGGAGAAGCCCTGGTCTGAGTCATGTCCAGTGGGGAAGCCCTGCCTCACAGTTCCCTGAAGGGCCAAGGGAAGCGACTCTCGCCCGTGGAGAACCCAGGACTGGGTCAGGCTGCTGCTCCAGCTTGCAAGGGACCTTTCTCTCCTGAGGCCTCTTCTTGGCCTGGGACACCTAGCTGGTGGGTGGAGGTGGAGTGGGCACGTACTGTGACCAGCATGTGAGAATTTTCTGAGATGATCTTGGTGTTTCTGCCCCACCCAGCCTGGGGCAGGTTTTCCGGAATGGTCAGCTGTGCGCCTATTAACCCTTTCAACGAGGAAGAAGCAGGCCCTGCAAGGAGCCCACCCTCCTGGGAGGGGCCTTCTCTGGGCAGCTGGGTGCTCACTGTTTGGGCCCCATCAAGCCTCCCTGCCATTCACTCACCCATCCCCGTCACCTGCATCTGTGAGGCAGAGAAAGGGGAGAGGACTGGAGACAGACTCAGGGTCGCCCCACAGAGGACCCCAGCTGGCAGGAGGGTTTGTCTCACAGCACAGAGGCGAGCCATGGCCTAGGTCACCTCGGAAGGTGGTTTGGGGCGGAGTCAAGGAGTTCACGAGCCTCCCCTGCCACTCAGCTCAGCAGGCACCTGGCGCTCCTTCAGCCCCCACAGCTGTGGACTCAAGTGTCTTCCCTACAAAAATCGGGCCCAAGGCAGTCAAGGCCTTCCCCCTGTTATGGGGCTGATGTTCCCAGATCAGAATCCCCACCCCCTGCCCCACCCCCAGCTCTGCGTTGCTGTGTTTACTCAACTGAATTTAATAGTAGATTATTGGATTAAGCTCGGAGGGGGGTGGAAGAGTCAGGCCAATGAATCGAGATGGGACCCTTAGCACTGCGTATTTGGGGGTCTTGGGGATTAAAATCAGACCTCCCTCTCGGTCTCAGTTTCAGGCACCTGTTTAATGGGGGGACAGCGCCACCTTCCAAATATCTGATGGTGTCAGACTGGGATGGAGATGGGGATTCTGTGTCTGGAAACCCAGCTGACTCTCAGACAAGTCCAGACATGCAGCTGTTTCTGAAAAAAAGCAGCAGCAGTGGGGGAAGGGCGGGTGCTGAAGCAAAGGGGGAGAGGACCAAGGACTGAGTACAATTCAAGGGACCTAAAAAAAGGGTCTGTAGTAGACTCATAGATACGCAGAACAGACTGACAGTTGCCAGATGGGAGGGGGTTAAGGACTGGGTGAGAAGGTGAGGTGATTAAGTACAAATTGGTGAGCTGGCTGGTGTGGCTCAGTGGACTGAGCTCCAACCGACAGGCTACAGGTTCGATTCCCAGCCAGGGCACATGCCTGCGTTGCAGACCAGGTCTCCAGTTGGGGGTGTGTGAGAGGCAGCTGATCACACGTTGATGTTTCTCTCTTTCTCCCTTCCTTCCCCTCTCTCTAAAAATAAAATCTTTTTAAAAAGTACAAATTGGTAAATAGTCACAGGGATGTAAGTACAACATAGGGAATATAGTCAATAACATTGTAATAACTATGTGTGATGTCAGGTGGGTACTAGACTTACGGGGGGATCACTTTGTAAGTTATGTAATGTCTAACCACCATGCTGTATGCCTGAAGCAAATGCAAAGTAATATTAAATGTAAACTGTAATTGAAAATAATTTTAATTAAAACATATAAAAAATAATAATAGCAGCCCTGGCTGGTGTGGCTCAGTGGATTGAATGCCGGTCTGTGAACCAAAGGGTCACTGGTTTGATTCCCAGTCAGGGCACATGCCTGGGGTACAGGCCAGGTCCCCAGTAGGGGGTGCATGAGGGGCAACCGCACACTGATGTATCTCTTCCTCTCTTTCTCCCTCCCTTCCCCTCTCTAAAAATAGATAAATAAAATCTTTAAAAATAATAATAACGAAAGGGACTATACTGAGCTTCCAGGTAGTAACTTCCCCCTTCCATGAGAGCCTCTTCGTGGGGGAAACGCTTTTGTCTTGATTAGAAGTTTCTTCCTGACAGGAGATGTGTGATCTTTACCTTTTCTTCTAGGCTTAGCTCTGCTGTGGGTGAGCCGAGGAAGCTGAGACTGCACCCCTCCCTCTGGGTCTCCCCGCTCCCCCACTCCCCTCCTCCCCTAGGGATGCTCAGGGGCTGGGCCATCCCGCCTCTGCCACCTTCTCTTGCAGGAGCTCACCAGCTCAGGGAGCAGCGCCGGGGCCTGTCAGGCTTCCCACCCAAGGCGTGATCCCATTAACTTTCAAAGACTTAAAACAGGGCATGCTAGACCTGCTCCCTTGTGTCATGTCATCTTTGCTTTAATAAAGGAAACTGCTCACATTTGTTTATTTTTTTTTTTCCAGTGACTCACGCTGAGTTAAATAAAATGTTCTTAAAATGTTCTGCGGTTTGAAACCTATCCGAGGAAACTGGTGGGGAAGGAGTCAGGAAACTTGCTAGTGTGGAAAGCAGCTCGGCAGTGTTGCGGATGCTTTCATTCATTCAAACACGTGACGGGTGTTAGCTGGCTGTTTTCTGGGTCAGGCCTTGTGCTCTGCACTTTGATGCTAGAGAAACAAGGCATTTAAAACTTCTGACAGCCTTGCACATTTGGGAAAAGGAGATGTGAAAGTGGAGAAACACAAATTATGTTCCAGGTGCATTATGGCATTAGAAGAAATAGAACTCAGTTCTCACTTTATAATTTGAAATAATTACGTAGCACTAAATGTGTCCAGGCCTGAAATCATTTGTTCAAATTGTCATCCTGAATAATATTCTTGCTGGGTCCCCATCTTGATTTTCTAGGGCTCTTCTGGTATTAGAAACAATGGGAGTGAAGAAAGAACGTAAAACTCCAGAACTACTTTCCTTAAATGGCAATGCCGTGGGCTGCATAGAATATGTGTGCACATGCAAACACACAATTTGTGGTGTCCCGTAAGTACACTTAACTTCTGCAATTATCATCACACGGGGTGTGTTTTTAAAAATATATTTAGCACATATGCCCTGGCTGGTGTGGCTCAGTGGACTGAGTGTCAGCCTGCGAATCGAAAGGTAGCCAGTTCAATTCCCCGTCAGGACACATGCCTGGGTTGCGGGCCAGGTCCCCAGCTGGGGGCGTGCGAGAGGCAACTGATCGATATATCTCTCACACGCTGATGTTTCTCTCCCTCTCTTAAAAAAAAAAAAAGATAGATAGATAGATAGATAGTAGATACATATGTGTGCATGTATTTAGCATATATTTATTGAGATAAGTATACCTAAGTGTTAGGAAGTTTATATAGCCCCAAGTAATAAATAGGTTAAATTGAGGTAGTATAGAATTTGAAATCTAACACTAGGTAGATTTAATATTAGGTAGTTTAAAGGAGTAAAAACATCAATCCCATCACGTGATTCCCATATGACCCCCCCCAACCTGTGACTCCCACGTGACCCAAATGTGCCATAAAAGCAGGACCCAGGTATACCTTGTGTTCACTATTATCGACCCAGTGCCTAATCTGGTAGTTGTTTAATAAATATTTGTAAATGGAATGAATGGAAGAAGGGAAGGATTTGGGTGGGGAGAAGCTGCTATAAGGAGAGCCCTTTAACGAGTGATGTATGGTGAAATTTCCTTTCCTTTGCTGCCCCTTTAAGAGACAAAAGACAAATTACCCTTCAGTGCTAGTTAGGGTCAAATCTGAATTTGAAAAAAAAATATATAGACTTCATGTTGGCTACAAGAGTATATATTCATTTTGAGAAGAATCCATTGAGCTATAAACTCCTCCACGATTTCCATGTGACCCCCACACGATTTCTGGTTCACCTTTTGTTTGAAATTCTTCATTTTATTTCATGGCACCAACATTACCCTCGAGCATCTCGGGAGAACTACTTCTGACAAAGGTTTAACCAACGCTGCTGTTCACTAGGGTTACAGTTCCCGCCTAAGGATTCGGCAAGATCAGCGTTGCTGGGTTCACATTATGTTTCACAGCAGAAAAATATATTTCCAGCCCTGACCAGTGTAAGCTACGTTGTTAGGGGATCATCCCAAAAAGTGAAAGGTCGCCAGTTAGATTCCCAGTCAGGGCACATGCCTGGGTTGTAGGTTGAGTCCCCTGGTCGGGGCACGTACGAGGCAACCAGTGTTCCTCTCCTTCTTTCTCTCTAAAAATAAAAAACTCAAAGGGTCATAATGAAGCACTGTCTCCTAACTGCATATGCAAAATTACTTTGTGTGCCCAAGGCACGATTCCATCAGCCAAGCTCTGGGCCCAGGACTATGAGGAGAGAGGCCGGGCAGCCCAACTGCTGTTCACCAAAGGTCCCTCCCAAGGCCAGCATCCCTCTGGCTGCTCCAGCTCCCATCCAGGTCTTCCGTCATTTTCTGACACGACAAACCCTCTGATGCCCCCACCCCCACCGAGCCCCCCTTCCAGGCCCCTTGCTCACTCCGCTAACCCCGCGCCGGTGCTCCCAGCTGTGGGAGCCGGCCTGTAGCTTTCTGCACAGGAGCCTGGGCTAAGGTGGAGCTCTGAGTAGCGTGTGGGCGCCAGGGAGTCTCCTTGTCCCCACGGGGCGAGGGACAGAAACTGTATGCAGGGCCTGTCAACTGGACTTGGGAGACATCTACACTGCCCTGCGGGCCTGGGATCAGTCCCCAGCCCTTGCAGGGACCGAGCTCCCAGGGCTCGAGGGTGGCAGTGCTGTTGTGAGCCGCCCTCTCCTCCAGGCCTGGGTGTGTGTGCGCACACGTGCGCGTATGCACACTTCCGTGTCCTGACCACAGGGCCAGCTCTGGTCTGCAGCACCTGAAGTCCAGGGGAAGGCGGCAAGGATCCTTTATTCTGTGCTCTCCCACACTGCCCCCCCGCCCCCCCATCAGGTTGGCCAGTGTCATTTCCCTCCCTGGGACCCTCACTGGTCCCATTAATGTGAAAACATCTCTCCCCCCACCTGTCAAGAGAACACAACAGCTTCCTGCACCTAACTCTGGCAGTGGGGCTGGGGTAGCAAGCGGTAATCCCTACTCTTTGCCCCTAATGTTTACAACCATGGGGTGCAAAAGGATCCTAGAACTCATCTAGTCCAGCTTATCATTTTATGGAACCGAAAACTGAGGGCCAGAGAGGTAACTACCTAAAGCTCGTGGCTACTCGGAGCAGTTTGGGATAGGGGTCCGAGTTTCCTGGCCAGAGGCGCCATGACTGGATGCCCCAGAGCTCAGCAGCCCCTCCAGGATTAGCGGCAGCGGCAGCATGTGGGCGAGGAGGCTGGAGTGGACTTGGACTCGGAGAGTTATTCCAGTCACATCGATGCTCTCCCTCTAATCCTCACCCCCCCCTCCTTTTTCCTTTTCAGCAGCAGTTATAAAATCCAGGAAATAAATGTGGATTGATGGCCTATAAAGGGCTTAGTTAGAGCTGTGACCTGCTGAGTTATGTAACTCATTTATTATCGGACTTGGAGATGAAGTTTCTATTGAAGCCACTCACCAAGCCAATTCTGTGACATTTCCTTTTGCCTTGTTCAGAGGTGGATGCTGAAGTTCTTCTGCTGCTTCAAAGACCAGACATAGGGGGTGGAGATGCGTTCAAAAGTTCCCTTCTTTAAATCCCTTGGGCTGTTTCCCTCACCCTACCAACCCCTGCTCACTTCAGCAGTGGTCCCAGCCTCTGGACCACCCACCTTCCTTTTGGGTCCCTGGGCTACAGGTCACCTTGTTGGGGAGGCTGAAAATAGTCATTTTCCCCGTTCCTGGTGAATGGAGGGGTGAGGACGACTCAGGGCTGTGAGAACCTAAAGACGGCCGTGTAGAAAAAGCACCAAGAGTCAAGAGTTCTAGTCCAGTCTCGGCTGCTGACCAGCTCTCTGGGCCTCGGCATGCTTGTTAGTAAAGGGAACTAGTTTGTCTTCTCTGCACAGTAAGACCCCCGGTAGCCACCGTCCTTGATCTGATCTGGCCTGCCTTTGCGGGGGTGACAGCCCAGTGAGGATGAAGGGGAGGCAGGAGGGGCTGGCCGACTTTGGGTGCTAATACCAACATGTTGCCACCCTGTGTTCAAAAGGGAGCAGAGCCCAGCCTGTCGGCACCAAGGCCACTTTCCAAACAAGCTCCCTTCCCGGTCCCTACCTTTTTTCCTCTGGGAAGGGGTGGTCTTGGGAAGCCGAGGATCTCCCTAATCACCGCCCCTCGGCTCTTCTCTTCTTTCCCCAGTGATGGCACAGGGGCCCTATGGAGAAGCTCTCTCAAGGCCCAGCTGACAGAAACCCTATAACCGACTTTTGGAGACTTCTTCCCAGGTTCAAGAATGAAAAGGACACCCAGTGGAACTGCAGGACTAAAGAACCCAGTCTCTCCTCCTAGTTAAGGTGTATTCCTCCCATTCGTGAAAGGGAATGATGTGATGCCTCAGGGACCACCTAAACTTCAGACAAAGGAACTGGTTTGAACCAAGTGGTTCAAGTTACGTGAATTCCCTCCATTAAGGGTCTGGCTGGGCTACTGGTTCATATAAACCAAACTGCAGGCACACAGCTAAGCCACCCTTAAGGCTTGGTTTTTGAGATGCTGACTTTGAGCCCTTATCACTTCTTTCTTATCATTTCTTTGGAAGAAAGGACTATCACCTTGCAGCCCCAGGATGGGCCTTAATATGAGGCAGGACAGTCCAATAAACGCGCAGTTGGGCAGAGCCCAGGACTGGCCTCTCTACCAGCCAAGGCCGCCGAGAAGCATCTGCCTAATTTCTGCTCATCTCCAGCCAGGTTCCTCCAGAACGGACAAAGGCTTGCGACACCTCTAAGTGTCAATATTGGGGTCTTTTCTCACGAGACACAAGCCCACCGTTTGCTCCTAGTTCCTTACTCACAGCTCCAGGTTAGCTCTTCGAAACTGCGGCGTAGATTGCCCACAAAAGCCTGTCCCCACACAAGTGCGACGGGCTAAAATGCAGCAAAAGGCAAGCGGCTGAAAATTCACTTCGGGGTCTGTCACATGTCTGGCCTGGGTGAGCCGAAGGTATGGGAAAGTAAGCTTGGGGAAAAAGGGCAGTAAGAAGGAAATCGAGGCCTCACTGGGGGGAAGACACAAATATTTGTTTACTGTTGAGTAGTGCATTAGCTCATTTAATCTTTCCAACAATCCCGCGAATAAGATGTCATTATCACAGCACTCCCGAGGAGGCAACTCAAGTTTTTGAAAAACTGCTCCACTCTCTTTGGGCGTCCTTGCACCGGGGGGATGTACTGTATCAATCTTGCATTCCTGCTTGGGCAGAGTGATGCTAAGCTTTTTAATCATGTAGAAAAGCACGTGGTCCTCCTTGCTGCCACTCCACACCCTGCCGTGCACCTGATGTTAATATTTCATTTAGTTTCGTATGTCTGCTCTTTACCTATTTATACAATACACAGTGACTGGCAGTTTAATCATCGTAAAGCATCATGAGTGGCAGATAATGAGTAAGTATGTTTTGATGGCATCTACAAGTGTCAAGCTTATTATTTTCATGCTTCGGCATGTCCCCCAGTGTGCCTGCACACGAATGAAACGAGCTCTTAGACGCAAAAGAGACTACAAGTCTCCT
>PVJD01003425.1:0-120950 GCA_004026545.1 Mormoops blainvillei | reverse complement strand
TATAGCAAGGGAACAGAGTAGTTCAAGTGACTAGTGAAGGGTCACAAAATTAGGTAACGGCAGACCCAGGATTCAAACCCAGGCTTCTGACTCGAGATCTAGTAGTATCCCCAATGCACCTGTAGTAGCCTCTAGTGTTGAGTTAACCTGGTTATCCCCCCCACCCCCTTCTAGTGAGGACCTTGGGTCTTGAACTTCTAAGCTGGACCTGTTTATCAAGGGTGGGGGGCCTCTAGGTCCCCTGAGGATAGTAATATGCTCCCCAAAGGGTTGCTCTGCCAATCGCCTTTGAATTTATGGAGTAAATACCTTGAGAAACTATTAGATGTTATGTAAATACCTGGTCATGATAACTACTAAAGGGTTATTGCTTTCTCCTATGAAAAAACTACCTTACCAGGTGAATGGGGGACGAAGTAGTCTCTTTATGCTTTTAATGCGGTGATAGGCCCGAAGTGCCGTGAGCTTCAATTATTCATGAACCAGAAAGGAAAGCGCGCTGGGCTGAGCCTGCTGACAGGTCCCCATGTGCTAGCAATAACCAGCGAAGAATGAGTACAGCTTTGTGTTCCTGAAAAAACAGGTGTTGGCGAATCCAGCCGGGCTGCCCCCCCAGCTCCCAGTGTAAGAATCAGAACCACACCTGGGTAACCATTTTTCCAAATATACAACTGATAGTCCTCAGATCAAGGAATAATGAAGTAAGTTCATCCTGGAGCTGGCTCTGGGGGGACTCCGGGTTATACTCCCTTCTCCTGGCCAGGCTGAGAACTGTGGCTTTTCCATGAAGCTGCTGCCTGCCTTGAGCTGGGGTTGGTTGGTCCACTTCTTCTTTGAGGCCTCGAATCAAATTGTACCGACTTTTTTTTTTTTTTCTGTGATGGGAGTTAATGTTCTGCTTGGACATAAATGAAGGAGCTACGGTCTGGCTTTTTGTACAGTGTCATTCTGATAAATTGGAATTCTAAATAATCAAATCCCGCCTACTGGACACCTGGGCCTCCTGGGGGACTGGGCTACCCTGGATCTGCAAGCAGGTGTGGGTGGTGTCTACGCATACAACACATTAAGGCAAATTAGAGCTGGGGTCACTGAACCAGGTGGGTCAGAGCTAGGATTTTTCTTAGATCACCTGGATAAGTCACCTACCTGTAACACACGAGAAAACTAAGGTCCAAAGATGTTAAACACTTCAACCATGGCCACATTTCACACTTACTGATGACACTTTACAGATGCCTGGGGTCGGACCCCACTAGAGAATCCAATTCAGCTGGCAGGTCTGGGGTGGAGGCTGCTGCCTCCCTGGGTGATTCCAGGGTGTTCTGTTAAAGTGAGCTGTCTAGGGTCACTGCAGGGCAGAGCCTGTATGGGTCTACAGCCTTCTTGGCCCCTATACCACCATGTCTGTAAAGGGACTGACTTTAAAACTGAACTGCAGTCATTACCAAATATTTAAGGCATTCTGAAAAGTTCCCTAACTATGAAACCTTTTCTAACAAATTGGCCACTGAGGAAAATTAAGTTCATGCCTCCTGTGACGGCCAGGGCTCTCGAGATGAACAGAGGAGCCCTCGGACACGGGTGAGGAAGGGCTTGGGTTGAGGACTTCGGCTATATCTTTCCACTAAGGTGTGAAAGCCACTCGGTGGGACTGCAGGCAGCAGTTCAGGGATGAGGACAGCCCTCTGTCCTGTTCCCCCAACAAAATTAAAATGAATACTTCCTGTCCTATGATGCTGCTCTAGCTTCTCATAGAGGCTGGCCGGGTCAAGAAGATGACTGAATGGGGCTGAAAAGAATTAATCAGTTTCCAAAACAGTGACTTGGCAGGCTCCAGAGGCTTAAGGGGCAGTTAGGTTAGGTCAGGAACGAGCTAAGCTATTAATTATATTCCACAGCATCCAACCTCACTAGACAGATGGCTGTGTCTTTGTCTAGCAAACTGTCCTTATTAACATGCTAGTCAGAGCTACTTTTACAATCACGTCAGAAACCCCTATTTCTTGTAAACAAAATACACTAGATTAGTCTAAATACCACTGCACTGAATGTGGATTCACACTGTGCTACCACATGATTCGTTTTATAATCACCCCTCCCCCAGCAGTCTCTCCCGAGCAAATGGACCACAAAAAGGTGCAACATCTCATTAACGCTCGCACCGCAGCCTGGTTCTCATTACTGCGTAATCTGGCGACCGGGGTGCCTATCGCGTGTGGGTTACTGCTTAGCACACCCACGTTGCTAGAAAGCCCTGTGGTCTATTATTCAATGTCTCATGTGAACACATGAACCAAGCAGACATGTTCTCCATGTACTCTCATTGGTTCACCTTCGGCTGGTACCAAATGGTGGCAGCCCCTCCCTCAGAAATGACATGTTTGATCGAAGAAGATTATTGGGCTTTCAAACAAAAACCAAGTTCAGACTCCTAGGAAAGGCAAAAACAAACAAAATACACTGGATCTCATACATGTTTCATATACATATTTATATATATTTCATGTACAAAGTTACATTCCGAACCCCAGGGATTCCATAATAGAAATAAATACTGAAATAACTACATTGCTAAATGAGCTTTTTGCTCATAGAAATGAAGCCTCAGCCTCTAAGAGACAGCAAGTAGGACACTCGAGAACCCATTTTTCAGATTATAGAGGCAAGTAAAATTCTGGACAAAATATCTATAACAAAAAAAAAAACAAATTCAGAACATAAAATGGTTAAAATATAGCAAAATATTGAGAAATGTATGACAACATTAATAACAAAAACTTAATTTTTTAAAGAGAAAGAAAAAGACATTTTGTGTTCTAAAACAGCATAGCCCTGGCCTGGCCGGTGTGGCTCAGTTGCTCTGAGCATCATCCTGTAACCGAAAAGGTTTTGGGTCCACCTGTGTGGTCTGGGCACATACAGGAGGCAACCAATTGATGCTTCTCTCTCACATCGATGTTTCTCTCTCCCCCTTCCTCTCTCTCTAAAAGCAATGAAAAAAATGTCCTTGGGTGAGAGGATTTAAAAAGAAAACAGCACAACCCTGTTAGAAAAGCATTTATGATTTCCACATTTAATTCTCTCTACTCTTCCCATGTTACAAACTGGGACCAATGAGTCCCTTTCTCAACATGATCAATTAAGAGCCCTAAATCTGGTTGAGTCCTTTGGTAACGGTCATAATACTCACAAGGAAATAAATATTCAGTTCCACAACATTTGCAAGACACACGTTCTTTAGGACAGTTAATATTATAAGACAATTGTTTTGCTTTGTTTTGTTTCTAAGGCAGCCATTGTTAAAGGGTCTATTCTCTAATGCAGGAAGAGCTTTACAAGAAATGAACACTACAGCAAATGAATAGGTTTTATCCTTTTCTATGCACACACACACTTTGGAAAAGTTATGTGCTGCATACTTTGTGCTCAAAACCTTTTACACTCTCAACAAGCTGCAGCTATTAATATGTTAATTCCTATTTAAAATTTTTAGATCCATAAGAATTAGAGAAAAACACTCAAAACTGGGTTTCTAGAGGATACGCTCCCTTTGCTTCACAGGCAGTTTAACCAGTACTCAACAGCAGGAGTCAGGCTGATGTACGTGACACTGCCATTTGGCGAGGGCGGGCCACCGGCAGTTTCCCGGGTTCAGCCTCATACACAGCCCGGCACAGTGAAAGGAGGAAATTCTCGGGCATTCCTTGTTTCTTCCAGTAGGGATACATTTTTTTTTTTAAACATGGCGAGACCAACCCGAGGTCCTCAAGCCTTTCACCTGCCCTTCATGTGCAAGCTTCGGGCAGTTAACACCAACCACTGTGCTGCTTGCAAGAAGCTACATTTTGGTATTTTATTCCACAGGTTACTACCTTGAACAAAGTGAACGTTACAAGAATATAAACCTATAATTGGGGAAAAGGGGGAAATAAAGCAATCTGCAGAAAATATTTAACTGAAATTACAAACATGAGGACAAGCCCTTAAAACGAACTGTACAGGTGCGTTTCTACTCTCTCTAGACCCTGAAGTTAATTAACAGGGCCACAGGTAACCTGACAGTTTCACAGATAAAATACCTACACACTCATATTCCCTAAGTTGAAGGCAGTAAGCTTAAAAGAGCAATTACAATCATTGTAACATGTTTGTTTGCATTTCTCATCTTCAAATCCTGATTTCCTAACTTACATTCCGTCATACAAACTGTAAAAGATTGAACAGCAAATGGGGTGGGACTCTGGGATTCAAGTTCGCAAACACTTTGTCTCTTTTTTGTGAATTTATACAACACTCCCCCAAACATGTTTAAGAATGTGGGTTTTTAAAGGTATTGCCAAAAATGATAGATTTAAACTGAAATAAAAACACAGCTTATATGTGATGGAGAAGTGGCCTAAGTTTTGGTGCCCTGAAGAAAAGCGCATAGCTCAAGCAAAACATAATTATCCTTTTAATGCAGCTTTTACCAAGTGTTTTTTTCTTCCAGTCATCTAAATTGGCCACAATTTTACTGTGTACACAACATGCTTGTAGGCACAGGTGGCCCAACGGAGCCAAAGGCCTCCTTCGGCTCATTAAATCTCATGTATTTCATAATCTAGCCTAATCATATATTTGCTTAAAAGACACTGGTGTCCTTTTACAAATACCTTTACATGACAGTTCAGAAAAGAAAGACCCCTGGTACTTAAGAGTGCTTAGACAACTGAGCCCTGTGCTTGCTTGCTTTTCTTTGAAGTAGTCCTTCTGATGAGGGGTCTTTATCTAAAAGGTTTGCATTTTTAAAATAGCACTTAAATTTATATTTAGCTTTGCTTAAAGTAATGAGTAAAAAATGGTCAATCTCACATTTGCAAGAAGTGTCAGAGGGAAAAAACTGCAGCATAATGGTTTTTAAAAAACTAAACAAAGAAACGTTAGACCCAGGCTCTATTTTCCAATGGGCACTGAGAGTGAAAAGATGTCATGTTGACTTTTACTCCACGGTATCTTGGCTTTGTCATCTTGCCTGTCACAGTTTTCCTCTTTGAAGATGGCATTTTAATCTTACAAGGGCATAAAAGCTCAACTATGTCATTTACATACAAAATATCAAGTGCAAGCTGTCCTATAGTTCTACACAGAACAAGAGAAAATACCGTTTCTCATTAAGCCCCTCATTCGCTTCGTTGGGCTGCATCCCACGACCACTGCTTTACTCTTACTAACTGGTAACGGTGGTCCAAGGACAATTAGCAAACAAGCAAATTTTTTACATGAAAAAGTTCAACCAACCACCACCACCTGCTGGTACAAGGAATCCAAAACACAATCTCCTTTTCAAAAAAATCCTCCCATTGCTGATGCCTATCTTCTAAGCCTCGTAAGTATAAACCTTTCAGATATATTAGTATGGAAATGGGTGAAACTAGTCTCAAAAAAAAAAAATCAGAATATTCAGAGAAGCAGGCCTCATAAACTTTAGAGCTCTATTAAGTCAGAAATAGGAAACATTTATTTAAATAGTGTAGTCTTAATTTCTTTAATATAAAACCCCCCCAAATCTGATGAAAACAAAGTTTTTATATACCATATAAACAAGATTTGTCAGATTTGAAAGTGAAAGTTAAAGTAATTTACAGTTAGCGTTTAGCCCTCTCGGGACACTTGGATAAATCCTGATAATCCACCCAATATTAGTTTGTGTCAATTTTATAATACATTGGGGGAACTTGACTACTGTACTTAATGGTACAGTTTCATTTACCAAGTTTTTCCGTTAATTCCGTTATTAGTGACAGCTAAAAAGTGACCCCATCAAATGAAGTGAGTGACATCAGCTGTGGCAGAATAAGCCACATCTGGATTGCTTTCTATAATTCACCAGTTTGCAGAAGTAAACATTCTTTGATTTGTTCATAATATACTGAAATTGCCTATAACACTGGTGCAGTAAAACAGCTAGTTCCTGTATTGTTACAGTGAGACAGATTTTGTAAAGTTAACAGGGAAAAATGCTCATGTATTATGTGGTGAAACTTATTTCACAAAGAGAGCATTAAATAAAGAGGAAAAGGGAAAAAGAAACCATGCAGAAGGGACGGCTCCCCTGTCTCCACCTGTGTCCATGGGCTCACTCACTGCCATACATCACTTGCCACACTATCAAGTGACTCCTTTCCGCTCTGGCAACAGAAGGTTCCAGTGGAAGATCCTCTCCCAGAAGTTCTGATTCTCCACCTTCATCACCTGGTGGATGATAAGGAGACTCAAGTTAGGCTGCGCATGGAACACCCCGGCTGATGTACATCAGGCATGATGCTCACGGTCAGTGCACGAACAGTGCACGCACAACCTGCCTGACTCCCATCGCGGAGAACAGAGTATGAGAAATACCATGAACCAGTCTTTACTGCCTGACTTCTGAAAAGGTTAATTCACTTTTCAGACCACACCTGCAACAGTGAGCTCGCTAGACCATGTTGGAGACTCATCACAACATGCCTGCACACTGAAGATCCCAGAAATGGGGGCTAAGAAGGCAAAGCTATCCAATTCTGTGTTTATCCAAAATGGACAGTCTACTCTTGCCTGCTTCAAACTAAGAACTGAGACTAGACTGAATTATAACTGTAAAAGTGTGAGGATAGACCTCGCACACCAGCTAAGCCCGAACAGTTCACGCTCACTGTCAGTGACAGTGAAGTCCCCCACTTAAGGGTCGCTGAAACAAGCACATGGCGATGCATCATCTCCCTGCAGCACTGATATGGCAGGTTAATCACCTAAATTACTGCTTTTCCTACCCACAGTTTTCAAGTTTAGGATGGGCATCGAATTAACAGTATATGGCAGGGATGAAATGAGGCCAAGGTACAGACAGAGTAGGGTTTCTTCCGGGAGTAGCTGAGTGAATTTGACAAATGAGGTCCTGATTAAAGACCCCGCTCTGCAAGGCCCAGGGCTAGCATGCCATACCTCTCGCTACTAATGCACATCAACTGGTGCTGGTGCTGCAGAGCAGGGTTATTCCGACACAACCCAGGGAAAACTCCTCTAGTGCGGCAGATTCTTCAGCAGGATCCTATAGACTTATGTAACAAGGTACAAAGCAGTAACACTGATCTAGAAGAATTCTGTAATGTGTCTCACCTGAATTTCAGCTGGGCAAAAAAAAAAAAAACAACAAACCACTGATACTGTCAACTAGAAACAGTGGATAAGAAAAACTCTTAAAGATTAGTGTTTCTTTCTGCGGGCCAAACCCTCCTTTACCCAACGCCTAGTGGCCTTTTCAAAGCACGTCAAACTGTGGAGAGAAGCATGCTTTAAAAGTTCAAGACAAAATCCAATTTCTGAAATGAAATATCACCAGGTAGTTAGAATGTAAAAAATTAAGTATGGTTTAAAAATTTTTAAAAATTATAATGATAATGACACTAATCAGCTAAGACAAAAGATTGTCAGCATTTGTTTTTGAGTTGTTTTATTTTGAAGGTTCTGTTTTTATTTTATTTATTTTAAAAAGTTTTATTTATTTACTTTTAGAGAGAGGGGAAGGGAGGGAGAAAGAGGAAAGAAACATCAATGTGTGGTTGCCTCTCGTGCGCCTCCTACTGGGGACCTGGCCCGCAACCCAGGCAGGTGCCCTCACTGGGAATTGAACTGGTCAGTGACCCTTTGGTTCGCAGGCCAGAGCTGAATCCGCTGAGCCACACCAGCCAGGGCTAAAGGTTCAGTGTTTAAAATTACCCTGTTTCAAACGCGGAGTCCCAATTATGATGGATGCAGAAGCCCACTCCAAGACACATCATTTATTAAAAGGTCAAAAGTTAAAGACTCTTAAAAGCAAGAGAAAAGAAGTTACTGGAAGGTTGCCAGATGGGAGGGGGAGGGGGAGAATGGGTAAAGAGGTGAGGGGATTAAGTACCAATAGTTACAGAATAGCCATGAGGACATAAAGTACAGCATAGGAAATGGAGTAGCCAAAGAACTTAAACGCATTACCCATGGGCATGAACAATGGTGGGGGGATTCGCTGAGGGAACGGCGGGGGAGTGCTGGGTGGAGGGGGCAATGGGGGAAAAAACAGGACAACTGTGATAGCATAATCAATAAATATAATTTTAAAAATTAAATAAAGTCGCCCTGTTTTCTAAGGTCTCTACATCCTTCCTAATTCATTAAAAATATGGAAGGGCTGCCTTGACCAGTGTGGCTCAGTTGGCTGGGTGTCACTCAGCCAAACAAAAGGTAGGTAGTTCAATTCCCAGTCAGGGCACATGCCAGAGTTGTGGGTTCAGCCCTCAGCTGGGGCGCATATGAGAAGCAACAGTTCAATGTTTCTCTTTCACACATTGATGTTTCTCTGCCTCTCCTTCTCTCTCCCTCCCCCTATCTGAAAATAAATAAAAATCTTAAAAAAAAATTTTTTTTGAGGATATCTTTTTAAAAAATTGGGTTGTTGGGAATCAGTTTCTCATTGTTATTATATTACAAGAAATGGAAAAGGAAAAGAAACAAAAAAGATCAAACTGAATTTTTAAAAAATTACTACCAAAATTTACCTAAGCTTTAAGACAAATCTGTTTTCAGGCTGTTTTTAAGTACCTGATTAAGCAATTTTTTATGCTGTTTTCAGAATCCACAGTGGAAGAAATTTTTAGGGGAAATGGAGAAACCGCACAGAGATTTTACTAACATAAGATAGTTCGTATGGTTCCAACTGTCACATTGCACTCCAAAAAAAGCCTTCAGTAGTCACCCCAGCCAAGTGAAGTCCCTCTTTAAAAAGGAATTCTGCACCAATAGTCAATTACTTAAAACACTTTGAAGTGACTCCACTCCTGCTAATGTCACCAGAAGTAATTCCTAAAATTAATACCCACCTTAAAAATGTGTCAATAAGCCTTTTTGCATGATATTCTAGTTTATACTAATAATGTACGGCACACCATCATTTACATGACCCTAAATTTTATACTCCTTTTTATAGTATACATAACTAAAAAGTATCTATCACTGGCCTACAACATTATAGACTTAAAGCTTTATGTATAGGAACTTTTTGAATCACTGTAAATTTTAGGTCAGTCCAAAGGATTCCTTCACTTGTGTCAAATAAATAAATTTACATCACAGTGCTTTACAGTTTACAAAGCACTAGACTTTCACCAACATCAACTCTCTTTTTTTTGCACCTCTTTGGCCATTCCTTCTTAGAAAGATCCCTTCGTAAGTGCTAACAATTCTTTAAATTATTAAACAGGGTTCTATCCCAGAACTTCTTCTTTTAGCCCTGACATATTCTCCGTGGGTGAACTCATCAACTCTTGTGGCTTTTAGTACCACATTAGGCCAGCAGGCCCCCAACCCCTCCTTCCTGAGATCTAGAACACTTGCACTTGCCCCCAAAAGCCTGGTGCACATCTTCTGCCTAGATAACTCCCAACTCCATGCTTTTCAAGGTCAACATGTTCCAGCACCAAACCCCTCTTCCCTTCCCTCCGGATCTGCTTCTTCTAACAGTCAGTCATCTCCGAGTAAACGGATCACTCCCTCTTTGCCCACATCCTATTGTAGTCATGTCCCTTATAGTGACATTTTGGTTAACAATGAACCACATATATGAGGGTGGTCCCATCAGAGAATGGAACTGAAAAATTCCTACTGCCTAGTGATGTCTTAGCCATCATAATGTCATAGCATAAAGAATTACCCATGTGTTTGTGGTGACGCTGGCATAAACATACCTACCGTGTGGCCAGTTGCATAAAGATAGCAAAATAACACATTTCTCAGAGTGTGCAGTTGTTTGGGGGTGCATGACTGTAGGTAACCAACTCCCCATTCCTACTCTTACTACTTTACTCAGTCACTCATTTTTTCCTTTATTTTCCTGCTCCTAGTCTTTTATCTCCAATCCACCTTCTACATGCATCTAATCACAACTGTTCTTCTATAAAGGTCTCCAATAGTTTTCCTTTGCTTTAAAAATAAAAATGCAAGCTACCTAATTAGGTATACAAAGGCCTTCCACAATCCAGTCCCCCTCTCTTTCTGGATTTATCTCTAGTCAAATTTGTACTTGCTTCTACTCCACCCCATGCTCTAGTTGTTTTAAAAGTCTGTCTTTAATTAAGATGGCTTCACATCTCCAAACCCTCGGGCAAGCTGTTTTCTTACCTTGGAGCGCCAATCTCCTCAGGACCCTATTCCATGCACTAACCCAGTTCTTTTTTTTTTTTTTAAATCCTCACCCAAGGACATTTTTTCACTGTTTTTTAGAGAAAAGGAGAAACAGTGATGCGAGAGAGAGAAGCATCAACTGGATGCCCCCTGTACGCACCCAGGCCAGGGACTGAACCTGCAACCCAGGCACGTGCCCTCACCAGGAATCAAACCCACAACCGCTTGGCCATGGGAGGATGTTCCAACCAGTTGAGCCATGCTGGCCAGGGTACTAACCCAATTCTTTAGACTAACGCTGTTTGGGTCTGAGTCACTTCAGGCATCACTTCTCTCTTCTCATGACTTCTTCTCTCCCTGTCCTGTCACAGCACCTCTAACGCTGCTGCGTGTTAACACTATCTCTGCGCTGTTCTAGAACTACTGGGGGGAGAGTTTTTGTCTGACTTGTTTCTGCATCCCCAAGATGAAGGCTGACAGGCACATAATTAATGTTGATTAAGGTGAGAAAATGAGAAAATGAAATCAACTTTGATACAAACAACACTTTATAAAGTATTTTTACCTCTCCATTTTGCAGGTGAGAAAACTGAGGTTCTGGGACATTGAATGCCCAAGGTCATCTGACCTCACCAGATGCTCTTCGCCTGAAACTCATTATATGACCAAACCCTGCTATTTTCTAAAGCTCCTTCAAACAAAACACATACATTTTAGTATAAAAATACTAAATAAATTAAGAAATAAAATAAAACAAAGGAAGGAATAAGAAAAGAAAGAAAAAAGATACATCGTGTCCTTTTCCAAGTAAAGAATTCAAAGAAAACCTCTTAGAAATCACTTATTAAAGTGGTTTCTTGTTTACTATGGGTGAAAATCCAAGTCACAGAACACAGTGAAAACTGAGCTCCCAGAACCACCAACTTACCCATTCGGAAGTCAATGTAGCCCTCTCCTCCACTGATGACAAGCATAGACTTCAAGGGCGTCTGGCTGCCAGGCTCCTGTGCAGATGGCCCTGCTTTGTCACCTGTCAGATCTGTGCCACTAGGGCCACTTTGTGGGTTGACGACTTGACCTATTTATACAGGAACAAGTCAATATTACTTACCACAGATTGGGGTGGGGAGACTCATTTTTTTCTGAATATTTTTAGAAAGTTGAACAAAAAGGTAAGCATATCCTAATATAACCAAAGTACTGGAGATACTAGACGCATCTATATGACCAGAAAATATCTATAAATGTCCTAAGAGACCAATTTAAAAATCTAAATGAAGCAATTTTGTACCACAGCAGTCACAGGTCCAAAATCCAGCAGGAAATCTGTGTATGGCCAGGCTGGTTTTAGCTGCCTGCTTCAGGCTTTTATAATTTGTATCTTTTGATCTGAGGGGCAGTGGAAGGTCTCTCCCCTGAGAGGCTACATGTGCAGTTGTATAAAAAACTAAGAAAAGTCTTCACCTTGAGCCTCAGGAGTTTGGGTATTCCTAATTTATATTTATATTTCAAATTCATGGTTTTCCTCTCATATTTAAGAAAAGTATGTCGTATTTTTAATTTAGGTTATACAAATAAAAATTACTGGTAAATGTGTCATTTGCTCTAAAGTTTAAGTTCTAAGAAGGTAGAGTCCTTGAGCATGAAATGGTAGAGAAACCTTCAAATATTATTCACACTATAATCTCTAAGACATCCTTCTTAGAAAACTTTGACTGTGGGGTATTTGTTTTTTCTTGCCAGAATCTACTGTCCTTTGGTCAAACTGCAGGGACCATGTCTCTAGGACACAGCAGGACATAGTCCTATGATGTGACACACTTTTAAAAACTAATTTTAAAACACAGTGAAAGTGGGGAAGAGAGTTTGATTTATTCCCGCAGTGTCTCATTCATGCACTACTCGATTACACTCTGGAGGAAGGCAGGCCTGTTGGAGAACACTGTTAGCAGACTAGTTAGCTCTGCTCCAGAAGCAAGAACACAGAAGTATGACAAGGCCAACCTGAATGGTTTAACCCTTAGGGTCAACTGGTCAACAAACAATGTTACCAATTCTACTTCTAGATTTATACCCAACAGGAAAGTCTTCCCCATACATACAAGAAGGTATGCTGCAGTAGTATTTTTAATAGAAGAATGGAGTACATTTATTCAGATATCAGGACCATAGTTCATTGAATGTACTAGATTTTTATGTATAAACTTAACGAATCTCAGAAATGAAAAGGAAGCTGAAAAAGAATACGCATGTATCATAACATTTAAATTCAAACCCACAAAAATACTATATATAGATACTATGTCAAATATAGTAAAAGTATAAAAACATGGGCAGGATAATGGGTATAGATGGCAAAGAAAAGGGAAGGGAATGGAACTGGAGGGCTATAAAGGAGACTTGAAGGGGACTCTATGATATATTTTTTCTTTCTTTAAGAAAGCAAGAAAATACTATTACCAGCAGTTCCACATTTAGGAATTTATCCTAAGGAAATAACTAAGCAAATGTACGAGCTGTATGTTTCAGGAAGCTCATTATGATGTTGCTAAGAATACCAAGTCACTAGGTGATACCTATGTTCCAGCCCTGCGCTATGCTCACGAATCATCTAATCTTCGGAACACCCTTGGGAAGAGAAGTGCGATGGCTAATTTTATGTGTCAACTTGGCTATGCTGTGGTGCCAAGATAATCAGTCAAATTCCAGTCTAGATATTGCTGTGAAGGTATGATTAACATTTAAATCAGTGGACTCTGAGTAAAGCAGAGAACTCTCCATACAGTGAATGGGCCTCATGCAATCAGTTGTTCATCCTGAGAGAGAAAAATAGCTCCCCCGAGAAGAGGGAATTCTGCCTGCAGGCCGCTTTTGCACTGGGGCAGCAAGATTAACTCTTTCCTGGGTCTCCAATGTGCCAGCCTGCTTTGCAGCTTTCAGATATGCCAGCCTTCATAATCACATGAGCTAATTCCTTACAATAACAGACAAATCAAAATATCTCCCCTCGCCCTTCCCCACCCCATTTCCCCTTTCCTACTCTTTCTGTCTGTCTTTCTCACATGCCCCTCCTCCCCCAACCGCAGCTGGTTCTGTTTCTCTGAAGAACCCTAACTCATACACTGAGAAACTACTATGTCCAATGTTACAATGTGGGGTGGCAACTAACTTTCTTTTTATGGGGGAAAATTCAAAACACGGATCCCGCTAACAAGAGGATCAGTAACATCATTTTAGTGTTTTCAACAGACAGGATGATTTCATCGGACAGCACCACCACCACCTTTCATATCGAGATGGTACTTTACAGTTCCCAAAGCACTTTCATTAATTTTTGCAACAAATGAGGCCAGCAGAGAGCAGATATCATCATGTCCATTTACGGAAATGAGGAAATGAGTCTTGGAGGTTAAATGACTTGTTCAAAGTAATAGGCAAGTAGCAATGCAGAGGGCCTCGACTCCCAGGCTCCTGGTCTACCACCTGACAGAGGTACCAGAGCACATTCTCCATGTCTTCCTGCACAAAGCCCTGATGAGAGGTACTTCTTTCTAGCAATCTCCCTTATTAGGCCAAGACCATTTTGGGTCTTCTGTGGTGCTAAAATAATACCACTGCTTTTCAAAAGCAAGCAGGTTTCTTAAATAAAAATCAAGAAGTTTGTTTTGGGGGTGCATAGGAGAGATTCCAAAATAATTTCATTCAAATAACCTTATAGCGCTTTATTCCTTCCTCTATTATAGAACTTTTCATATATTATAGTGAAATCATCTGTAATTCCAGTACTCAGCATTTGAGCAGGTAGAGGAACCAAGGGTCAAAAGACGGACAATGCCGAACAACTTCTCACGAGAATAGTCTAACCCACCTGGGACTGCCACAAAGAATTTCACTGCATCCCGATGTCCATGGAAGCAAAGCTGTGCATGTGCCATCGAACAATAGGGTATAAATGTCCCTGGAGTCACTTTATCACTGTTTTCATCACCATATACACGAATCACACTTCCAGGACGATTTCCTGGTGCTCCTGAGGTTTTATTCGCTGCAACAGAAAAACCAAATACCAACTATTTTCCCTAGAAAATAGTGACGATGCAAGAGGTTACTGGTTAATCCTTATGATATTATCTAAAAGCTACAGCCAGTCGAGGTAAAACGAAGGCAGCAATGCCAAGTCAAGACAAAGCTGGAAAAAAAGATAATATAGCATGCTAGTTATTTTTAAGTACCTCAGTAAATGGAGTAGGGGATTTTGCCAGTCTAGCAATAACTAAGCTTACTTTTTACACACATCTATTAATCTTTAAAAATCATTCTGGTTAACAAGAAAACATTTGAATCTTAGGTATGTCTGTTTTATTTTGTTTTTTAATCCTCATTTTAGAAAACCAACCAGTTACGTAGTGCAAAAGGAATTGGGTCTATTTTTAAATAAAATTTTTATATTTTATCTTCTGATTTGTCTTCCCTGTGGTAAGAATATCACCCTTCAGGGGAGTGGGAAAATGCTGTGCTTCAATGGATTCAGCCACTGCAATAGAGTGACTTTTATTTACACCAGACCAATGATTTGCTGGATTATTTTAGAATGACCAGACTCACAAAACATCCCCATTCCATGAGCCAGTAAATGAATGAAAGAAACATGGTTGGTAACAAGAGGAAACAATGTAGATTAATGACAGTTTTAAGAGATGTTTCGTGTTTTTATTGGCAGGAAAAAAAGTCTGAAAGAAAGTTTAGCTGCAACAAAAGATGATAAATAGACTAAGCTGCTGTGCAGTAGTTTGGTGGCCAGGTAACAGACATAAAAAACGAAACAAAAAAACACCTGCTGCGATGCAGTGATTGCAAGTGGATGACATTTAGGAACATTCAGTGGTGTCTAGAGACGGGAGAACAGCCTCACAGTGGCTATCAGAAGCCAGGAGGAAGAGTTGGTTCAGGATCTGCACTTACCCCTCAGCCCCAGTAAACGTCCCTGGTGGAGGATTACAGCTAAAGTGAGAGAGGAGGAAAGGGGACATGGAGAGGTGCACGACAGGGGGGAGAAGAATTACTATGAGCCACCACTCTCAGCGTCTTCCATCCGGCAACTTGGTGCCCAAAGCTCCTAACCAAATCCAACTTGGTATAATACCAAGTAATACTCAAAGCTCTCATCAAAGCCTCTCTCTAGAGTTTCTCTGCTCAAAAAGTAAAATTTGATTTACTGTGATTTTGTTTTGCTTAATTATAAAGCGACTTCAATGCTTCATGATTTAACAAGAACTTAATTAATGGGGAGCATTTCCTAAATGCTAACATTTCCCCCCCTTTTAAAAGAAATCTTGTTCAAAATAACAATGCTAAAATGGAACTCTGTTATAAAGAATTAAAATAAACTCTTGGGATATCCTAGGGTCTCTCAGGATATAAGTGGTCTAAACATGCAGACTTATACGAGATTAACAAGTTATGTTCTTTAAAGGCTCCAGACACACCACCTTCCAGTCCTCCTCCCTTTCTCCTGAGAAAAGGTAGGACGACTCTGAGGTGTTTCTTCATTAACTCATTTTATGGACTTATGGCACTTGTTTTCAAACCATTGCCTGCCCATGAATCTTGCAACACAAAAACACTTATTTAATGAATGATCAATGTAATGGAACATAATGTGAGAAACATATAATGCATATTTTGTTCACAAAAATAATAATAATGAAACATAATATTCAAAGAACATAATGTTCATTTTGTTTATATTCTTTTAAAATACAGGCTAGATGACTTGTCTCCCGCGTAAGGAAGGGCTTGCTGATCTACTAAGAAACTTCTCCCATGACTTTTTCTAAACCTTGAGTAAGCCAGATGGAATGTCCTGAACTAACTTCCAGGGAGAATGTGAAAAACTAGGGAGAATGCTAGTAGGGTTGCTGAATACTGCTGTAATAAAGCAGAGAGGAAACAGGACTGTTATTCCTGGACTGAAAACAAGAGCTTCTCAGAAAGAAAAGTTTTTCATTATAAATACTGGTCCTGATACATAGGAATTGCTATTTGCTACAGTTCATAAGTTTCATAGGAAGACTGAGGCAACAGTAGTTAGAGCTTTGCCAGCAGCCTGATTTTCAGAACTACCAGGGTTGCCAATACCAAAACAAGCCCTTCTGCCTGAATTCTGGACATGAATATTCCCTCAACTCTCCCATCTGCACTGTGACAAGTGAAAATATACTTACTTTCTGTCAGTGGGATGGAGATAATGACACCATTTCCTGTCCCCACCCACAGACGATTGCAAGACACCATGAGAGCTGTGATCCTCACGAAAGAGAAGCCAAGTTTTCCAGTACCTGTACAGTGGGGGAAAACACTTTATTGAGAAACTAGAGCAGATGATGTCTTGGATTATAGGTCCCTCGGAGTAGTGGGTTAATATAACGGAGAAGAAATGTGTCCAGAACCAGTTAAATGTTTCCTGAAGGAACACATCAAAGTAAACTCTCATTTGGCTTTATCACCTATGGGTAATGGGAAAGGAAAATTCTCAATGTGGCTGGCATTACGTTATCATTTATAAGGAAGATACTGTAGCTCAGGTAATTATTACACGAGATTTAATTAGGGAGCTGCGAAACCAAAACACAAAACAAAGCAAAAAACCCTTAATGAAAACAGTGTTTACTAAATCAGGAAATCAAATGTCTTTCCAATTTATAAGCTCAAAGAGTTCTGGTTGCCTTAAATTTCTTTGCATAGGTAAGAACAATCTTTGCTAATAAAACCAACATTCTCTCTTTGAATCAATGACCTTTTTTTATTTCAAGGGGATTTTTACAATTGATCTTATTTTCGGGGATTTAAGAAGCAAAATTATTAAACAGATTTAAGACAAACGGCACTTGGCCACTCAAGTTCTACTTGTAAAAACTGAGAGTATGACCACAGAATGACAGTGTTAGAAGAGGTCTTAACTCCATTCAGTCTAAACCTATGGTCAAAGTCTATCCCTGAAATTAGTCTGGATCTATGTGTACACATGCCTGATTCCAAGGAGGGCACGCAGGTTGAAAACCAGTGATGCAACTCAGCCTCTCTTCATAAAGAAATCATTGATGACATCCCTATAAGTCAGGTAGCCCTGCATTAGGAGCTAAGGACACAGCAAGGAATAAGCCCGAAGTGGTTGCTACTCTTCATGGGGCTTATGGTCTGTGGCAGAGAGAGGCAGGGAACAAGAATAACATGAGGCCGGTGCAACCTCAATGACAAGCCCACAAAGAAAAAGTATATAAGAGCCCTGACTGGTGTGGCTCAGTGGGTTATGTGTCATTCCATAAACCAAAAGGTGGCCAGTTTGATTCCCGGTCAGGGCACATGCTTGGGTTGCAGGTTTGGTCTCTGGTTGGGGGCGTGCAAAAAGCAAGTAATCGATGTTTCTCTCCCTTTCTCCCTTCCCCTCTGCTCTCTAAAAATAAAAATAAAAAAAGAAGAAAGAAAAATGGACCTATATCAAACTGTGAGATAAGAAAAGGTCCCTTCTGGCTGTGATGTGTAAGCTATTGTCTGAAAGCCAAGCAAACAGGGACCAAGAACTTCTCAGGCAGAGGATACAGTACATGTGAGGGTCCTGAAATGGGAAGGAACTTGCTGAGTTTGGATCGGTGTGAGTTTGGATCTGTATGGGTAGAACAGAGTGAGGAGAGTGGTGCAGGCCACTTAAATTCCTTCAGTTATGTCACAAAGTGTCACCTCACCTCAAGACAGTAATATTCTAAAAGTGGCTGGATTTACGTAAGTGGAAGGACGTAAGTGGGAGTAAGTGGTGATGCTGCACGTTGGTTACTATGCAGAGAACATAACAACAGGGTGTGGAAACGGAGGCTCCTGGTTTTCTAGGCAGGAAAGGATGGTGGCCTGGCCTACGAGGACGGTAGAGATAAAGAAGTAACTGATTTAAGATATTTTTGGAGGCAGAGTTGACAGTTTCCCACAGGGCAGATGAAGTATCTGTCTGACACTTTCAGTGATAAGAGCTCACTGTTCCTCGGGCAACTTATTCACTGGTTCTGCCCAGCATTTGAGAACACTTAAAAATAAAACATTTTCTTTAATTGACAAAAACAAAATGCTTTGGAAGCTTACCTAACATTTTGCTCACGTAAGGCTCAATGTCCACATCCTGTAGATGTTGATACGTGTGTGCGTGATAGAGCCGGAGTGTGGAATCCAAACGGATGGAGACCCACACGCCATCGCCTACCCACGCGAGCTGCCGCACTTGGCTCTCCTTCCTGGGATGCGCATCAAATGATTTCTACAGGAGATCGTTCAATCACGTTACTTTTATTACACAGGAGTTTGTGTTTAAAAACTGTGCTAATCTGCACAAAAATTTGGCAGGATGTATATTAAAAGAAGAGCTTAATTAGTGTTCATTAAATACAATCATTCTTCTATACACAATAGTTTCTATCCCACACTGCAAAACAACATGGAGAGCAAAGAACTAAAGGTGCTGGGTTTTAACACTGTGTGGGCTACCGACTTACGGAAGCAGTACCGGCGCATCCGTGCTATGTGTCGGCATACTGCAAAAGGACTGAATGTGATCTCAAGATTTTGTGGGGATGCAGAGGAATACATTAAGTAAGATCCTGTTTAAAATTAAACAAAAAGGAACCTGCATTGCTGCGTGTGTGTATGTATATACCTGCATGTAAGAAATAGGTCTGAAAAATAAACACAAAATGGTTAACTATGGAACTTTTAGGTAAGGGAATGAGATTTGGGATGAAAGGAGAAGGAGACCTTTCACCTTAAAATTTTCCTGCTTTAAGTTTTCTAAAAAAAAATTAGAATAAATTTAAATATTGTTGCAAGGTTTTTTTAAAAGAAAGCAATGCTAAGAGGTTTTTGTTTTTATAATAAATACTTACTGCAATCTTATTTCTCAGCCTTTGACACACATATGGATTTGCATAAATATACATGGGATAGCAGAGACTTGGGAATTCTCCTTCCCCACAACCCATACATAATTAAACAAGTCAGGAACCATATATTCAAACAATACTTGTATGCATCTATGGATATTCAGGCACATATTTAAACATTTGTATGTTAATCTTCTTCCTTAAACAAACAAACAAACAAACAAAAATGCTTCCTACTCTCATAGTCAAAAGTGGCAAGCAAGATGCCATCAATGTAGCACTGAAGTACCCTAAAAGGCACAGATTCAGAAAATAGTTTCGAAAGAAGCTGAAAATAATTAGTCTTAGGATCTTCAGGAAATACAAATTCATTAAGTAGAGAAAACATGGTTAGTTAACTTGCCTCTATTTTCATGGCCTTCGGCTGAACCACATAGATTTTGTTCCGATAGCCACACCAGACTTTGTCATGTACCACGGTCATGCATCGAATGGAATGGTGAGGCCGTCCAAGATCTAACAGGTGATAGTTTGACAAATCCCACTGCCCATCTTTAAAATAAGAAAGAGGTTATCGGTTCTTGCATATCACCTTTTACTGAATTTTAACACAAGAAAGAGTCTATCAGGGTATATAATTAAATTTATTCATGAAGTATCCCCAAATACTATGTACTCACTATATCTTTTATTTGCAGAAATTGAGTCCTATCATTCTATAAAATGCAAAGTTGGAAGAGGCCTCAAAGGTCATCCGGTCTAACCTGCCACCCAGTACCATGACCCACACACTCTCAACAGCAGTGATGTGATAAATCAGTTATAAGTTATCTGTTTATAATAATACTTTAAGAATTAGAAGGGATTAAAATTATTATGGGGAGAGTCTGTCTTACTTGCATTTTGATATATTTTCTTGGGCAGAAGTCAAGGGCAACCTCAGGAATCATGTGTACTATAATTTTAGTGATGACAGAATACAAATGAGAACTGACCACTGGAAGCTTGCTTTACTTGAACAATTTCAGGGAAAGAAAACATATTGCCTCACAAGCTCTGTTCCATTTTGACAAAGCTATAATTGTCAGAAAAACATTCCCCATACTTAGCTCAAGTCTACCTCCTTGTATGTAATCGCCAACTTATTAGTATGTAGTTTTGCCCAGTGGAAACACAGAATAAATCCAGCCCAACTGCTTTATTAGTGTCCTATCTTCTCCTTTCAAAACCAAGTATCCTTGGCACATGTTAAGGGATCCTTCACCCTAACTCTTCTTTGTCCATGTCCATTTAATGTTGACTACCTACCCGAGTAGAGCCCTATTCTGGTCACTAATTTCTATCAGACTTAAGATTTAACTAAGTCACACTGACTTTATAGTCAACCTTTAAGTAAGTCTCACTCTTCAGACAGGTCTCCTCCATCTTACTCTCCTGAACCCACATGCAGAACTTTACATTTCTTTATTAAATGTACTTTGCTTATCTTGCTTTGTCAATATAATTTTGGATTGTTTACCAAAACATTTACTATTCCAGTTTCTTCTAGGCTCTTCCACGTTACTGGCTGAGTGACTAAAATGCTCTGCGCCTCAGTTTCCTCATCTATAAAGTAAGGACGACAGCAGAATTTCCTCCTAAGTTCTGGTGAGGATTGTAATCAAAGCCTGCGAGGGGCTTGAGCAGAGGCCTTTCACTCCTTTTCCTATGCAGTCGTTAACCAGTAACCTCTAGCTACCAGCCAGTTAGTTATAAAGCTACTTAAGTACTCTTATCTACCTCACATTTTTCTAAGCCCAAAAGGATATCAGACTTGGGAAAAGCCTTGCTAAAAGCTGAATTTGGTATATCTATATTTTCATTATATTTCCCTGATCTAGTCATCTAGCAGATAGGAAATGAAGTATCATTTTGGGCTGCTGTGTACACCAAGGAGTTGTGAAGTGCTACATGCGCAACTCCCTGAATTCACTCAAGGTAGGTTTTCTGACAGCCCACCCCCCCATTTGTAGATGGTACAAACACTGGTTTTAAAGGGAAATAATAAGCCCTAATCGGTGTGGCTCAGTTGGTTGGGTGTCCTTCTGCAAAGGGTCATCAGTTCAATTTCAGGTCAATGCACATGCCTAGATTGTAGGTTCAGCCCCTGGTCGGGGCCTGTGTGAGAGGCAACTGATCTATGTTTCTCTCTCACATTGATATTTCTATCCCTCTTTCTCCCTCCCTTTCCCTCTCTCTCCAAAAATAAATACACAAAATATAAAAAAATAAAATAAGGGGAGGGGGGAAGAATATAACCAACATGATATAAAAGACCGAGAAATGCTAAACTGCTTGCTTATTATGGTAAACTTATTTTCACTGAGGTTTACTATTAATGGCACTCACTCATTTACTACTGTCATATATTGTTAGCATTCAGTTTAAACCTCTACTCTTTCTCCTCTTAAGCATCATTTCTTTAACACATAAGAAACCAGCCCTGGCTGGTATGGCTCCGTGGATTGAGTGCTGGCCAGCGAACAGAAATGTCACTGGTTCGATTCCCAGTCAGGCTACAGGCCTGGGTTGCAGGCCAGGTCCCCAGCTGGGGTTTTTTTGAGAAGCAACAGATCATTTATCTCTCACATAGCTGATGTTTCTCTCCCTTTCTTCCCTCTGATGTTTCTCTCTCTCTTTCTTTCCCTCTCCCCCTCTCTCTAAAAGTAAATAAATAAAATCTTTTTTAAAAATCTGCTTAAAAAAAAAACATAAGAAACCAATCTGCTTGAAAATGCTTTTGCAAAGCAACAAACTAGTACACATGTTACATATTCATAGCAACTCACCAACTCCTCTGTGAAAGATTGCAAGGGTGCCATCGGCCAGAGCCACTAACACAATTCCTTTCACATGTCTGCAAACAGAAAAGAGGATTTCAGAACTCTCCATTCGGGAATACAGGAGGGACCATGTGACGCTGAACTAGTTCAGGGGCTCTCAGAGGGCTAGTACATGACAGATGAGGAGCTTAAATCAGAACTTAAATGAACGCACTCTTTTCTTCACTGAGAAAGTCATGCTGTAACAATGTCGGCTCAACTAAAAGTAAATAGTACATGTGGTGACTCAGGTGTTCACTACCCGCACAAACTCCTCCTCTCACCAGACCACTGACACGAGGTCCACAGACCAGACATGCACACCCTGAGTGGGACTAACAGAGGCAGCTCTGTGACCTAAGAGACAAACTGATTTTTGATAGAGAAAAAAGACTAGTAAATGGCCTTTATCATCATATTCAGAGCATGAAGAATACTCCAAAACAAATATATATTAACAGGTATTAATTGGTTTTCTCCCCCAGAATGCTAAAGAACTCACAGTACGGTGAGGTATCACCCAGACAAGTTTTTCTGTTTTACTTTCTAGTTAAAGTTTCACTCTTACTCAACTTCTCTAATTCTATAAAGAAGGTAAAAAAACAAAACAAAACAAAAAAACCTGGATACTGATTTAGTCATGAAGTACATGTTAGCTTTAATAGTCTTAAAATCTAGCTTATACCAAAATACATTTTTTAAAGGAAGAATTTCTAAAATAAAACTTACACAATACTGAGAATCGAATCTTTAAGTTTAATAGAATGGAGACATTTCCTCCACTGGGCTACAGATGAATGGACATACAAACTGCAAGAACAAAATCAAGACTGGTAAGGTATAAAGAACATCAAGTTATTGCTTATATCTAATAATGACCACAAAGTTCCTTCCGAAGGAAGGAGGAGTAATATACAATTCAGGAAAAAAAAAACAATGAGGGTACAGGTAGGTTTGAGGCAGAGAAATAAGCTGCTTAAATAAACATATGAAGAACAAAAAGCCAGAACTAGAACAATGCAGGGTCAGTTTGTTTCAGGTTACCCACACTTCAGAATCCTCGGTTAAAATCCTTTTTTAAAAATTACCTTACTTTTCTACTAGACTGAATTACAACATTGTGACAAGTGGTGTACATCAGGCAGAGGAAAACTATGGCCTGCAGGACAGACACATCCAGCCCTTCCCCTGTTTTAGCACAGTCTACAAGCTAAAAATAATGGTTTTAACATGGTTGGAAAAAATCGAAGAGTAGTTCATGACACATGAGCTCCGTATGGACACAGACCCCAATCAGTGTCCATAAATAAAGTCTTATTGGAACACAGCCCCACTAAGCCACCTACATATTGTCAATGCAATGGCTGCTTCTGCACCACAGTAGCATACTGAGAAGTTGCTACAGAGGTCATATGGCCACAAACCTAACACATTCATCTGGCCCTTCAGGGAAAAAGTTTGCCAACCCTTCTTTATAGTATTAGATCCCTATGGAAAAGGTACCCTAGTGACCTTGCTTACCTTTTGGAAATGTACAACTTTATAAGACTCCCAAACTACTAGAAAGTGAACAAACCGTGTAATAATGTTCATTATCACCTCCTAAGCTTTCAGACTGAGCTGTTCTGGTTTTCCTAGTAACTCTGGTGAAAAGTTAATGTTTGGATTTGGGTCTTCCTGCAGCCAAATACATAATCCTTGGTATTTCCTGACCACACTCTAGCCTATATAAGCCTTCTGTATATGCATCAATAATTCTCTATCTCTATACTATCCAGGATCTTCTAGTTCTGGATCACCCAGATTTTAAAATTTTATTAACCTCTTCTTCTGAGAATATTATATAAAGGGAACACGGTGACAAAGAACATATGGTTTACCATTCAGAACCAATGCAAGTCCAGTTTATGAGGCAACTGCAAAATAACCTTAAAATTTGTGTGTACATAAAAGTCTTTGCTTTAATGTGTACTTTTGGTTTATATTTATATGTACACCACATCTTATCTTCTGATTTCAAAAGCAAAGGTAAAAAAGACTAAAGATACTCTAACATTAAAATAGATGGCACCTACCAGCCATTCTGAGCCCCAAGCCACATAGTGGGTAAAAGGCTACTCATTTTCTGGGCTTCTTCTCTCACCAGGTCTTGTTCATTTGGCAATGCTGATATTTGATCTTTATACACGTCTGAGTCATTACTGGAAAAGGGAGGACAATAGGGAAAAAATTCTGAGTATGCTCGTTTTTCAGGAATTGGTCATTTCTGTATTTTTAGTTTATAGTTTAACAAAAAAGATCAAACACTAAAATTCCAGAAAAGCCAAAGTTAAATGCTTACATTAAATATTTCAACGGTTGTACCAGAAGAACATTAACTTACTAGGAGGACCAAGCTGCAAATAAGGGAGTTAAGAAATAGTAATGAAATGTAGCGGTTAATATGAAGACTACAATTATGGCTCTCTCTTACAGTCATTTTGAATTTTATGACTTTCCTCCTAAAGGACAAAAGAGGAAGGGATGGTTTGTTTTGAAACTACACACTTACACACAGGAGGGTAAAATAAAGAATTTACTGAAATAAATTAATAAGCTGAAACACGCTTACATTCACCCCCAAGCCCTTTTTTTTTTTTAGACTGTCACATATAATAAATACAACTCAGTTATCAAGTTCAACACAGACAAGTAAACACACTAATTCTAAAAAGATGACTTTACTCTTACAGTAAAATTAAATATTAAAGACACTTTGTTGTTCTATATAGTAGGAGGAAAAATAATAAATTGTAAAAAGAATCCAGTTTAGCCCTGAATGGTGTGGCTCAGCTGGTTGGGCGTCGTCCGCAAAGTGAAAGGTTGCTGTTTCTGTTTGAGGTCAGAGCACATGCCCGGGTTTCGGGTTCTGTCTCTGGTTCGGGTGTGTGCGAGAGGCAACTGATAGCTGTTTCTCTTTCACATTGATGTTTCTCTACCTTTCTCCCTCCCTTCCCCTCTCTAAAAATAAAGAAAATATTTTTTAAAAAAAGAAAAAAAATCCAGTTTAGACATACGCCTATTTGCTTTCTATTAAGGCAAAAAAGAAAATTAAAGAATTCAATAAATGGGCCTAGATTAGGCAGCCTTTTCAAGGAAGAGCCTGAAAGAAATTGTTTTCTAATAAAACATTTGCTAGGAAGCTAAATTCAAAAAGGTTATTCAAGCCCACGTGGGAAACTGAAACAATGGCCAATTTCACTGATAACTAGAGTGGCAGTGAGAGTAGGAGTGGAGATTAAAATAGCAAGAGTTATTAATGGAATGAAAGACAGCGAGTGTAACAATTAAAAAAAAAATAATTCATACTAGAGGAGAAAATGACCAGAAGACTTTGGCTAATATATTTTATAGACAAGACTTCTTTTCTTAAGTTGGAAGGAAAAGAGAACTACTGGGGAAAAAAATATCCAGAGAGGATGAAGAAGAAGGAATAAATGAAGACACAGTGGGAATAAGTAATAACAGCTATGTCTGCCACAACAATGCCAATTACTGGGGATACTCTGCCTGTTTGAAGCTATTCTGGTTCCTTTTGTGTGTGCCCTTCTCTGGTTTCCTAAGTTGTTGGCCCCTTTATATACCTTGACTGATACACTGGTGACAGGTCTTCTGGGATCTGAACCCCCAAAGGATCTGTAAAGACGTGCTCTGTGTACACGCCAGTTTGGGAGATGTCCACGGTGTCTTCAGCTGACCCTGCATTGCCTTCTGTGGCTTCAGTTGCTTCTTCTGCTGTTGGAACATTTTCATCAATCTCACTACTTTCTCCTTCCTTTTCTAAAATAAATAAATAAATAAAGCATGCTTACCATTCTGAGTTTGAACTTTTCTCCCAATAATTTCCTCACACAAATCCTCACGACAGAATTCCACAACTACCCCCTCCTCCTCTGCACTATATCATGAAATTGAGAATTCATGACTTAACAGTCATTACAGCACCTTCTTTAGGTTATTTCATTCTTGTTAGTTTAAGATCGAAATTAAGTCCATAATGAGGCATCTGGAATAGGTTCAGACTCTATAAAGGTGGTATGTAGGAAGCATAACTATACCTGGTGGTTTTTCTGTCACTGGAGAAGCACCGTTGGTACTAGGGGAAGTGGCAGCTGCTGTCACACCTTCTGTGGAACAACCGACCACTGTGATGCCTCCCAACAGGCTGTCTGTCTCTGCTGAGCTATTGCTTGTCATGCTTCCACATAAAGATGCTTTGTCTACCTGTCCAGATTCTGAAAGCTCTTCTCCTGCAGGGTAGTCTGTTTCTCGTGCTCCTAAAAAAAACAAAACAAACAAAAAGCAAGATAAACCTTCTTTTAATGCTAAAAGCAAACTCATGTAATAGCATTTTCTCCATAAAAGTAACTATAGGTTTGAAATAAGAGTGTATAGGTAAGACAAATAGTTATTTGAATATACTGCCAAGATGGTAGCTTTAAATTTTTCTTAAACCGTCAAAAAATGGACCCTAACCAGTGTGGCTCAGTAGGGTGGAGCACTGTCCCGTAGACCAAAAGGTTGCGGGTTCGATTCCCGGTCAGGGCACATGCCCAGGTTGCAAGTACAACCCGGTCAGGGTGCATACGAGAAGGAAACCAACTGATGTTTCTCTCTCTCCTCTCTCCTCTCTCTCTCTCTCTCAAAGCAATGGGAAAAATATGTCCTCAGGTGAGGATTAAAAAAAAAACCCCACAAAAACTTCACAAAAGGGGAAAGTAGATTAAAAAAATTAAGATAAATCTTCTACTAAAATAAGCATAAGCAGACATGAAAATGTTAAGAAATAATGCTTGTGTTCTTAATACGAGCTCCTAGGCAACCACCCAATAAGATTAAAACCAATGAAATCTATTAAGCCAAACGAGTCCAAAAAAAATTTTGCTATTTGAAATTACGGACTTCTGTCCACCACTATTAGAAATTAATCACCCTAACTGTATACAGTGCCGTAAGTATTAGTAAGACATTCAAAAACTAAGCATTTACAATATAAAGATAAACTTCTTCAGTTTTTTTTTAAATTTAGAAAGCCGTTTTTATTCTTGTCACATTAAATTTTTATTGTAGTCAAATATACATATATAAACAAAAAATCTGCCATTTTAACCAATTTTTAAGTTTATAATTCAGTGGGATTTACAATGTTGTAGAGCCAACAAAACTATCCATGTCTAAAACTTTCCCATTACCCCAAAAAGAAAATCTGTACCAATTAAGCAATAGTTCTATTCCCTGCTTGCCCCTGGTGATCTGTAATCTACTTCTGTCTTTATGAATTTACCTTGTTTAGATAACTCATTTAAGTGGAATCATACAATATTTGTCCTTTTGTGTCTGGGATATTTTACTTAAGCATAATGTTTCCAAGGTTAATCCATGTTGTAGCACATATCAGAATTTTATTCCTTTTTATGTAACATTCTACTGTATGGATATATCACAAGCCTCTTTAATTTTTAAACCAATGTTTTAACACCACACAAGATTTAATCCAAAACTTTAGAAAGTTTTCCCTTACTAACTGATCTAAATAACTTCTTGTGCTCTGCCTCCCAGTAAGCTAATATTAACTAATTTTTCAGATGTCATTTGTCTTTGGTCTTCCTCAACTGGAACATAAACTCTAAGAGGGAGAACATAAACTCTATGAAGCAGTGCAGAACTGTATCTCCAGTAACCAAATTAGGTCCTGCAAAGGAGCTGATGGTGGGAAGAGAGGGGCACTCTTACCTGGTACACTTGCTATACACAGAACATGAGAGTTGCAAACAGTGAAACTGTCTAGGATATTGCCTGGTTGAACAGCATCGATGATGATAACTTTTGTAGCTGAATGAGTGCTGGTACAGATCCAGACCAAACTAGATAATTCTTCTTGATTTTTTAACTCCTTCTGCTGTTCCTGCATAGGCAAAGTAAAGCAAGTTAATGTTTAAAATGATCTATGTGCATACAGTCATAAAGCAGTGCTGTTGCAGTCAAGTGCAATACTAAGTTTATTTCCAGACTATTTGGAAGGCCAAAAATACAACATTAACCAGCAGACTAAAAACTAGCAATTAGATCAGTGACAAAAATGTTCTATATTTTGGTTGTGATCGTTGTTACATAGATGCATATATTAGTCAAAATTCTTAACTGTACACATTTCAAGTATAAAATTTACTTTATGTAAAATATACCTCAATAAAACCGATTTTTAAAAGAGAGAAAGGGTGAGGAGTAGGCAAGGGCACAGCAATCCCAACGAGAAGTTGAACCCAGAAGTCCATTCTGGACCAAAGAGCTAAACTAACAGTCTCAGACACCAGGAGGTCACATGTCCTTGCACACACTTGCCTTGAGCTCCTGGTCCAGCTTGTCCAAACTGCTCTGAGATGCACTTCGCTGTTTACTGCCTTCTGTGTCCAAGCCAGCAACATCCTTGTAAAACACACTTGCTCCTACAACAGAACCGCCATCTCTGGTTTTCCCACCAGATAAATTGACTCCAACAGCACACCACAGCTTTTAGGGTTAAGAAAAAAAGTATTAAGTTACTTTCTAAAAATGTTTAGAATTTTTTACATTTTCTTTAACAGTCTAATGATTTTAAATATAGGTCTTTAATATTTAAAGCGTCCAGCTAAAACTACACAATAAATAATCTGATCCACAAAAATGGAATTTAACATTTTTGGTTTATAAAAAAATAATCCACCCAGATTTTAGGAAGTAGCTCCTTTAACTTCAAAATAAATTTACCTTCATTGATGCATCTTTTTCATCTAAAGGTCTGAGATAGACAGGCACAGGTAAATTTTTCATTTTATTTTCCCCTTGACCATTGGTTACCTAATGATGGGAGGGGAGAGAAAGACACAGGTTAGCCTCATCAAAAGTGAGTATCACAGAACCGCTGAGATATGGGCAAGCACTGCTGTTGCATATTTTTTCTTTGAAATCAAGTTCAAGTTAATTTTGTCATTCTTAATTTGAAAAATGAAAAAATCAAGAAGCAATCAGAGAAAATAAACAAGATGCTGTGGGATGTCAGAAAGCTAATTCGCATGTGCGGCAGTAGGAGTAGGAGGGTGTATGTGTGTGTTGGGGGCGGAGAGAGAATGAATGAACATGCTGCTGAGTCTTTTAGTGACAGAGTGTGTGGAATAGACAGGTAAAGTTCCTGAAGGCCTAAACTCAGTATTGAGTCAACAGTTTGAAAGGTTCCATGCCAATGCTTTCTTAAAACTTCTAAATAGATGCTTTTCTCTTCTTCAAAAATTGAAATCTTCCAATATTAAAACAGAGCTGGATACTTTAAATTCCATGCACTCAGCCACCTCCCACTGACCCCTCCCTCCTTAGAGACTCAGAAATTTCCTTTGGGTTCCAGGGCTGTGGAAGATAGCCGGAAGCCCACTACCATCGACTCTTCTCTAAATGGGTGCCAATTCCACTTAGCTTGAAATGAGTGGGTCTGGCATGTGAGTTTCGATTCCTTCATGCCCAGCCATGCTCCTGTCCCCTTGTGTTTCCCACCACATGCTCTCACCATGCTCACACAGTACCTGTTTGTACTTCTGAGGCAGGCTCCAGCCAAAAGCCTGCACTCTACCATCTTCTTTCTGAACGTGCGCCTTTACCTGACGATACTGTTCTCTCTTTTGTTCTCTGCGTGAGGCTAAACTAGCTTCAGTTCTAAAAAGAAAAGAAATTTGCTTTTTAAATGAAGTGAATATAACAACAGCCCTACCCCTAAAACAGCAAAAATGACAACATAAAAATTACATGATTTCAGATTAGTTAACTTTAGACTAAGGTTTCCCCTTAAAGTGTTATACCAAAGCTGGTCTTAAGTTATGCAGTGAATAGTGTCAAAGTTTTAACAGGGTAGTAAGCAGTCTATTATATTGAATCAGCCATCATAGTTCTATCAGGTTTCAGATTTTGGCTATATGAAAGGGAAAAATTCTTAAATATTTTTGCTTCCTCCTTTTTTCTTTTTTTGTTCATTCAAAAAATATATATTGAGAATATTCTAATGCCAGGAAATGTGCTAGAAGTAACCTAAGACCACTAAATAAGACCGATAAATCAGTATCTTCTTAGGAAGGTAGTACAGGCTAATTCTTGAATCCCATTAACTTGTTTCAGAAGACAAATATGCAAACTGACCTGGTAAGCTTTAGAGCTGTGAAGTAAAATACTACGAAAATAATTTGTCTTTTTCTGGGCCATTTAAATTTTTTGTGAGGTGACTTGCTATGTATCTGATAGTTAACAAATCTACCTGTGTCAGGCACTTTACAGATACTATATAATTTAACTCTAACACCTCTGAGATAGGTTATTATACTCATTCCATTGGCAGAAAAACTGGGGCTCTGACAGGTTCATGTACCAAGTTCACGTACTTAATGAGAAGCAGCGTCAGGACAGAAAACCAAGTCCTTCTGACAACAAAGGAAACGTTCAAAGGTTTAGGATAAAGGTTTATATATGCCTTTAATATTTACCAATGTTGTCATACCAGCACAAAGGGGACATTAAAAAAAATTCCTTCTCTTCATGAAAACTGAAATGCAATTTTCCTAAAAGGTATAAACTACAAGTAATTTCCTTAAAGATAGCTGAGTTATAGAAATAGTTTATGTACAGATTAACACTTATAGCTGATCTGATAAGTGGCAAGAATATTCTGAACTGTTAACTTTCTGAGGGTATAACCACTACACTCTGGAAAATACTTACTCTTCACTAAGGAAGTCAAAGGCTTTGGACTTATCCCCAGGGAGCTGAGATAAGGTGCTGCTTCTTTTCTTGACTGAAGGAGTAACATGAGAGGTGGGTGCATTATACTTCAGATTAACTGGTGGTTCAGGTTTCTTAGCAGTATTACTTGAGGAGCTGAAAAGTCGGCTAAAACTAAAAAGAAAAAAGTGAGTGTGTGTATGTCTACGTATGTATTACGTGCACTGTAAAGAACAATCCATAATTTTCCACAAATTCCAGAGTGCTTTTTACAAGGCAACTGCATCAGAAACTGGCAAAAAGAGTTTTCTGTAGTCACACAGTGCAGGCTTAGCAATAACTCGCAGCCAAATGCAGCCAAACGCAGCCATTCAGGAAAGAGAAACCATTGCTTAGCACAGGATCCCTGTCCTTTCACTGGCAATTTCCATAATGAAAGGAAGAAGCTCTGAAGTACCGAACGTCTTGTAATGAAGAAATAAATTAAGATGGTCCCTTTAGCTAACTCCTGTTTGATGTCATGTAAGAGTAGTGTTAAACACCAAGTTTATGGCTGCATGATTTGAACAGAAGCCTAGTACACTAATTCTAAAAATAGTTACAATAGCTACAATAAAGTACAAGAACACATATTACCATTTTAACACACATCTTACACACTTTTTTATTAAACTGAATTTAAATAACTATTTTCACATTCACTCAAAAAAAATCAATACTTCTATGAAATAGCAGATTCACCAAAAAGGGGTGGTAAGTATTAAGCACACTAAACACACTGGCATGAACACAATTCAAGCTCAAAACTGACAAACACACGCATTACCCAAACCCCGCAACCACTAAATTTCTCATCTTTGCTTTGTAAAGTTCCTTATAATCACAAAACCAGTGAGTAAGTCCTTAGTAATGGGGACCCAGGTAATTATCAACTCTATGAATAATTCCCCATTATTTTATTTAACTTATTAGATGAGTCCATCAAATGCATAACCCAAAATGATGCAGCTTACGACAGCATTATTTTTGTCCTCAAGAACAGCCTTACCGAGCTGGCACACTACATATCAAAAAGAAAAGGTTCAGTTTAGCTATATATCCCAAATTTAAGAAAGGGAGAGAGGGAGGAAGGGAACTGAGGAAAGGAGGAGGTACCAAATCATTCTTGAAAATAGATTTTGACTGTAATTTTGTCTCAAAGTGCTATCTAATGTCTTCATGTGTTTTAAGATACTTACAACTGCCAGATGCTTGACCTTTTTTTTTCCTGCATGGCTGGATTTTCTCTCGATGCTCTACATTAAAAAAAGAAAGAAAGAAAGAAAAAGAAAAAAATGTCTTATCAGTGAGGTGTTCTAGTAGCTTTCTAAGAACCATGGACCAAAGAAGTTCATGGGATACAAGAAGAGTCAACAATTACATTCACTAAGTAGTTACTTTGACCTATGGCATCGGCCTACTAAAGCTACAACTAAAACACCATCTCTCCCTTAAGAGCTCAATCTACGGATAGAGATAAGATTGTTACCTGTGCTGGACAGATAGCCAGCAAGCCTAAATGTTAATATTAAAAATTGTTTATTGAAGAGACAGCCTCTACCTCTCTTCTTTTTATCAACACATTGCCTTGTAAATCCCTATCTTCACACAAAGGTCTGTATTGTCTATACTCCCAGCTATAACAAAGTAGCTTGTAACTTTACTGTTTGGGTCATTTTTGGAGGACTAAAACTTTTCCATCACTGAAAAAATGACCAGAGAAGGGGATAAACTAGATTGATAGGTAATTCAACAAAGTATCAGAAAATAAGGCATTCCAAACTGATTTAGTAAGATGGTAAGGATTCGGCCATCACTATGAGAGCCCCCTGTTCACTTTTTTTAAAAGACTAAATTAAAACATCTTTAATTCAATGGAAAAAGTTAAAAGGTATCATTTATTTTCATTTACTGACTACCACTTAGCTGCTAGAATAAAAAATAGCAATAAAAAGTGGAGCCTACCTATATGCCTCAGTTTTAAAACGATTTATTTGTTATTTATTTACTATCCATTGAATGCCGGAGATAGGAACACAATTCTTAGGACATTAGGTATTTTTGTACAATAAATAAAGATTAGAATACTAATCTCCTTCCTTCTTGATAGCTATACACAACTATAATTTTAGCAAATTGTACATAATCTACAGAATTCTAATATACCACTGATAAAGGATATATAAACTGCTAAACTGATATAATCATAAGGAAGTAAATATTGGAGGTCAGAAAATACGTTCATAAACTGTAAAAGAATTCGTATGTGTGTACTATTACTGGTAAATCTGATGTGACAGTCCAAACTCAAAAACATGGGCAAATTAGGGGTTAACTAATTTACAAACTTTTCATGAGCTCTTCCTAAATTAAAGGCATACTGTTACTGAGACTCTGACCCTTAGAGGCAGTATTAGAGGTGAGACTTAAGATCTAACTGACAGAGATCTCAATGGAAAGGGCATTCTGCATGAACAGTCAGGAAAGGGAGGGAAAATCCAGCAAGAACATTGTATAGGAAGACACGGCGGAAAAATGATTGTTCCCTATGTGCATATGAAATTCTTGTATTTTCCTGAGATTATTGCAAAAGTAGTGTCCATTTCCATATTCTTCTGAAAAATGAACATCATTCCTAAGTAATAACAATTGTGTTTTAGACGTGGGAACATTCTCCAAGAGCCCTTTACTGGCCCAAAAGGCACACGCTTTGATCACAATTCTGTTACTAATTCCAAGTGTTAACTTTAGAAAGTCTTTCTTAGTAAACAGAGCCCAAAGGCAGGACTCTAATTCTGAATGAAGAAATATTGAAAACTAGGAAACAATATTAGAAAAACACCAGAGGTCCTTCTGATACAAACCGAATCATCTCTGTCCATCGAACAGCTTCCTGAAGCTCCATCAATCTCTCTTTATACTGGTTTCTCTCCATTAGAACGCGGGCCATTTCTACTCTAGTAAACCGCTTCCTCTGGGCTGTGGGAATATCACTCTATAATGAAAAGAAGACTACAGCTCACTCTGGGAGCCTCTATCTGTTTTGGTGTTATCGCAGACTTAAGCAAAATCTTTAAGGTTAAAAACACTTCTTAATTTCTAATCTAATGGATCACTTTAAAATGACCTTATAAAAATAAAATCGATAATGAGATTTAAATAATTACTTACGACCAAAAAGAGGTAGATAATTTAATTTCTGAATATAAAGATACTCGAACCATAAAGGAAATACAAAGAGCAGTGCAGATTTTGAACTAAGGCTTAAAGTTAATTGTTATCTATATACATTTAACATGCTCACCTGAAAATGCTGCTCTAACAAATTACTTTAAATTTATGTTCTATAACAAATGCTAGTCATTCAGAAATTAGTTACAAGTTAGTTTCAAAAGGAGTTCATTTATCTCATACTATCAGTCCGCAGACCCCCAAGGCCGGCGTAAAGCTTAAACTTATTGGCTAGTTACCAAGGTACCCAACTCTTAAGAGTCACTAAAACACCAACAGAAATGCAAGATGAAGGCAATGGTATTAACCAGAATTCTTGTTAGGAAGAATAAGGGATGAGAGTATGGTAAAACCCCCAAAAGGTATGCTCATGCCAACTTCCTTTTACTGCTGATTTCTGAAGGAAGAAGGTTAGATTAACGATAAAGCTTTTGTTTTGCTGAATGAAGTATGTACATTTTGGGTCAAAGCTGAAAGGCTTGGGACAGTAAGAAAGAGGCTCAGAGCAGTCTCATCCTTTGTCCTGCCACAGAGTTTGGCCTTTCCTTTAAATAAAAGTCAAACAAATGATTACAGGAATCTGCAATACAGAAATCCCAGTAGTAGGTAATAACATGGAAAAACCAGGAGACTTGTAGTGCACTGTTCATATACATAGCATTGTTTGTGGGAGTTGAAAACTCCCTAAAGAGCTGAAAACAACCTAAACATTCACAAACAGGAAAAGATATATCAACTACAGTATATTCATATAATGGGATATTATAAAGCAGTGAACAGGAATGACCTGTACTGACTACAACACAGGTGAATATTAAAGACATAAGACTGAGTAAAAGACGCAGGTCTCCCAGACTAAATACTGTATAAAATGCAAAAACAATGAAAATTAAACCATACTTCCTATGAATACATATATGTGATATGCTAAAATTACTTCTATTTAAGGTAAGAAAATGATAAACACAGGATTAGCAGATTCCTCTGGAAGGGAGCAACACAGGGTAGCTCCAATGTTTGAAAATGTCCTATTTCTCAGGTTGGGTAGTGGATTTATAATGTTAACTTATTATAATGTTACTATTCATAACAGTTATATTACATACATGTTTTCATATATCAAATATTATACTAAAAAACAAATAAGAGATTGAAAGGGCATCAACTAATCATTCTGTCCAGGACACCCACACAGCTCAAGACTGATGCTTAAACAGCAAATACCTGTTATAGGAAAGATAACCTAGCTACCAACAGAACAGCTAGTATGCTAGTAACACTGGCAATTAGCTCATACAGCCATACCTCGGTACTTGCCGGCTTCAGAACTCATCAAACCCTGTACTCAATGCATTTTGATGAGAAAAAAATGTTTCAGCACTTGGCACTTGCTGGGGACTCATGGCACTTGCTGGCAGTTTTATGAGTCACAATGCCGCCCCACAAAAGAAAATGCTTCGTTGTTCAGTGCTTGTCACAAGTTCAGAAGGAATTAGTGATGAGTACTGAGGTACCACTGTGTTTATTCTTTCGTATTTAAGTGTGTTGAAACATTATGCACTAGTGGACTAGTATTAAATACTAGACTTCATCTTTTTATGTTTAATACTGTTAAACAATTTGAACTATTAAGCTTTTATATTTCTAAGTCAATATATGAAGCCAAACAAAAACAAAACAAACTCAAAAATGTCCCAGTTGGTCCATAAGCTTGAACATGCAGAACAGGTCAGAGCAGACGCAGGGGAAAAATAAACACATCACATGTAGCTACAGAGCTCTGCATTTAGGTACCACGTGGGAGCATAAGCTACCCTATTCACGACCACAAACATGTCTACTGACTTCTTTCTTAAATCTTTATAAATACCACATCCAAGACTTAATTAGCAAGACTTCCCACCAAAACCAAAATATCGTAACGCAAGAAAATAAGTCCAAAACTGTAAACCTACATCATCATCATCTTTTGCTTTCTGTCTTGCATCTTCAGCTTCTGCACGAGCTCTAGCGGGTAAAACAAAACAAAATGTGTTATACTGAGTTGAGTTCATCTATTCAAAGAATGAAAGAGTAGGTAAAAAAACAGTAACCACCACTAAATTATTATTTTCCTGTTTCCGAAGTCTTTATCCAGCTGCCCTCATTGAGGGGAAGGCTGTCACGGCACCGTGCTGGGCAACAACGAAGCCAAACAGGTGTCAAAGGTGGGGTGAAAGAAAATAATGAATGCTTCTAATTTCCTTATTAGCAATTTTTGAACAGTTCTAGCTTTTTCACATCATGACAAACAGAAAAAATGCTGGTATTCAGTAAATGGAGGGGCTTGCTCACAACAGAGGCAATCGGATGGGCACTTGACCCAGACAGCTCTTGGCCCTTCTTGGTGTGAGAGGGCTGACGGCCTCAGTCCCAGGGTTAACCTTCTAACCCCCGGAAGCTCACTGGCAAAGACAGGTTTGGAGTAGCATAGTGAAAACTTACTTCCTCAGCTCTTCTTCCAATTCTTTGTTCTTTTCCTCTAGCTTCAGTTTGGCTTGCTTCACAGCCTCCAACTCCCCTTGCAGCACATCTTTCTCACAGGTCAGTTCATCCACTTTTGCTATCAAATCATTCTTCACTACATTCAAAGCATTTCTAAGAAACACATGTTTCAAGTGCATCATTACGAATATTTTTCCATCTTTCAGCTTATTCTCTTATAGACTAAAGTAATATACAATCATAAGGCTGAATAACTGAATACTTCAAAGGCATTCTACCAGATGTTGCTTGTGGATAAAGGTAAAAAGAAACAAAGCAATGGTCTGAGGGCATCCATAAGAGTTCTACTGTTATTAAGTCCTGAAGATATTACCTAATCAATAAAATAAAATTAATCCTTATATGTAACTTTAATAACTAATGAGAAAAATGTCTGAACTAGAAAATATATCCAAGATCTAATTTCTTTTGGGTACAGTGGGCATGCGACCTCATTATAGATACGTTCTGTTTTGAATATACACGGATGTTCCAAAGCTGCTCTGACACAACAAGTTAACAATGGGCCCTGATGTTTTCCATATGACTCAGGACCTACCCCACTAAATAAGACTCTTGTGTGTTTGAGGGCTTAGGACCCCACTAATTGTGCTTGAGAACCTACAACTATGGTGGGGAACTCTGAAAAGGTGGGCTGGGTATACAGCAAAACATTTATGCAGAAATCAAAGAAATGCCAGGAAAAGAGATAAGAAGACAGACATCTTTGGGAAAAAGCAAAACGTATACAGGATACATCCAGAATATTATACTTGTAAAGTGAAAAGGAGATGAAAATATCTGCAAACAACTGAGCAATGAAAAATACTCATCTGTGAAATTAGGTCTTGCGACCTATCTGCTTGTCCGTGTGTGTGTGTGTGTGTGTGTGTGTGTGCGCGTGCACATGCGCATGCACAAGCCCACGCACAGAGAAGGGGAGTATGACAGGATAGGAAGATGCATTAGTGCTGTGTTGAATTGAAGAAATGTCACTGACTTGTACAAGAAGAAAATTCAATGTTTTCTTCATTATTAAAATTTTATATATACTTACTTGGTTTCCAACAGTTGCGTATTTTCTAATATAAGATTCTCAACTTCGCGACCCATTCCTAGCAAAAGAAAAAGGATAAACACTTTGAAAATAAACTTATCAAAAATTATATGAGCTTGTAAGATATAGTTGCAAATTTTATTTTATAAATCTATCTCCTTTAGTAATCTCATTTTGTCTCCAATTCCATGATATATCTGCTTGAGTATATTATAAAATTATAATTTTCCATCATAAAACAAATCTAAAGATTTTGTTAGCCAATTCTTTATAACCGTCAGTCTGTATTTTCTCAGGATATTTCAAAAGGATCAAGACTTTAAAAAAAAAGATTTTATTTATTTATTTTTAGAGAGAGGGGAAGGGAAGGAGAGAGAGAGGGAGAGAAACATCAATGTGTGGTTGCTTCTCGTATGCCCCCTACTAGGGACCTGGCCTGCAAACCAGGCATGTGCCCCGATTGGGAATCGAACTGGCAACCCTTTGGTTCGCAGGCTGGCACTCAATCCACTGAGCCACACCAGCCAGGGCAGATCAAGACTTTTCTGCCAAATATTCTAAGATGTAACAGCATTTGGGGGGAGAAAAAGGAACAGCATTAATATGGATCAGAAATCATTTCCAAGTCACAGGCTGGTATTTTAGGCTCTTCCCTAAAAAGTAGGCCTTATTCATAGAAAATAGGCAGAAACAAGGCCAGAGAAAGACGAAACCCCAATGCAGATGAAACCTTACCAAAGAAATTATGGTCTTAAAGCCCATGCATTCCATGTAAAGCAAAAACAAAGAACAAGAAATGTTTTATGTAAGAAACAACATGAAAATAGATCATTAATCTGTAAAGTTTTAGGCATGATATGAAAAACATCTGGAATTACAATGCTATGATTTAATGCAAAATGATGTGCATAAGACAGATATTACACTGATTTCCTTCATTCATAATGATGCTCAGATAGCTTATACCTAAGAAAATGCTTTATCAATCAATTCTTTTGCATAACAAAATTGAATATAATGAGACTGAAAATCTCAGATCAATAATATAAGTTCCCTTCAAAGTGTCACATCTGAAATGATAATGTTCAGTTGTCACTTTATAGAATTGTGTTTAACAATTTAATGAGCACTGTAAGGTAGGCAGGTAGAGCATTCAATGCAAGATCCAATGTAGAGACCTTCAGGGAGAAGAAAGCTATTTAACTTTTACTCATAAGAAACAGAGAAATAAAAGAACACACTAGGAAATATATTTCAAAAAGTTTCAAAAACAAACAAAAAAAGCAAAGAAAAACAAAACCAAGATTCATCCACTCACTTAACCCTAAGCTAATGTTGGAAAATCACATACAATGGAGTAATATTCATAGCCAGGTAAACAGGAAGGAAATATTTCTAAAGAAAACAATGTAAATGAGTTAATATATCCCCTTATTTTAAAAAAGGTAATATTTAAAATGACTTCAAATATTTCAAATAGGAATGCTAAAAATTCAATGCTCCCATATGGAACTCATATTTTATCCATAATATAATTATCTGAAATATTCTCAAAGACCAGGATACTTCTACCATAAAGAATTAAAAATCAGAAATAGTGCTTATTTAATTATCTATCTAGATATTCTCCAAAGCTGAAAATAAAGAAAAACTAAAAAAGTTTCCATGTTCCAATTCCAAAATAAATTTTGGCAAGATATGTTAAAATATTTGCTTTAAACATTAATGTTACTTTTCAATAATGCTATAGAATCAGAAGAAATAAAGTTTAGATTTGTTTTTTAAAATTTATATAATGACTATGTTTGCTATAAACTCTCAAGCGTACAGGGAGATAAGCATAAAAGCTGAAAATATATGCAAGGTACAAAAACATAGCTGAGCAGAAAAAAATGATGAGAAGCATTACATGAGAACAGCAGCCAAGAACACCTAGCTTAAAAAGCAGCGTATTAAAGTATTTAAAAGCATACACACCAGAATATTCTCCTGGGTAAGCAGCCCAAGAGAAAAATGAGAGAATCTCAATTAGATTGTTTTCAGAAAACAAGATCTACACTCATTTTTTCAAAATGAGGAGACAAAACTGAAAAGATGTATAGAAACCATTAACTAAATACAATAAAGTATAAATATTAGAAATATGAAAAATTGAGATATATGGAAATCATACCCTATAATGTAGTTTCTAAAGTTTACACATTCCCAATGAAGAAGTCTCTTAAAAATCTAGTTCATAAGTTTAATATATCATAAAAAAATTGTCCAAAATTTTCACTTTGAAATATTATCAATAAGCACTAACTTGAAACCAAAAGAAAAATGTAACTGGAGGTGGCCTCATTTCTATTCAAGACTTCATTAAGCATAAGCTTGGGTCTAACGTATATGGAAACTTTACAATTAAAACGAGCAAAAAAAAACTGCCTGATAGTTTTCAAAATCATAGACACCTCATTTGGATTTTAGCTTTGAGCCTCAAGTTAGGCTTCTGAATTTTCTGTTAATCTCTTGAGAAAGTATGCAGAACTTTATCTAGTTTATCTAGTTTATCTATGGGCATTTTTCCAAAAGTATACTGATCTCTACAAATTCTCCAGTAAAGGAATTTTAACTCCAAAAGAATCACAGATTTAGAGGTAAAACAGAGCTGTTAGAACTGTGTAGGATTCCACTCACTTAGCTGTTGTGTAAGGTACCAAACACTCAACAGAGAGCAAAAGACATAGTTGACTTGGCCACGTTGAGTTACAGTCTATTCAAGGAGACAGGTACATAAAAAAAATTACAGTAAAGTATGGGGAGTGGCATAATAAACAAAATGCAGTGCTATGGAAATACATCTCAGGGACAACTAAGCCTTAACTGGAGGATCAAGACAGAATTCCCAGAGGAGGGTGGGCCATTTACGCAGAGGCAAAGTGGAGGCAGCTATGTGTGTATGTGTATTTTTTTCTTAAAGAAAAAGAGCAAACAATTCTTTGTGATTGGCTGTGAGGAAAGAAGGAGAGATCCAGAATGGAGAACTGAGAGGATGGTGAGGTCATTCATTCATTCATTTAGTTACTACAAGTTGGCATAGGAAGAGCGTTGGGGGACAGAACAATAAAGATGATGAAGAACTGAATTTTAGACATTATCAAGTATAAAGCTCTAGAAATCATTTTAGAACTGCCTAAGGGCTGTTTGAAAGTAAGAGTCTGGGGCTCTAGAAAAAGACCTTGGACGGAGATTACAACTTTGGAACAATTAGCCATGAAAGCCAAGAAACAACAAGTGCACATAAGATCTCCCAAAGAAGCTGCCTTGGGGCAGGAACACTGATATCTGAAAGATGGGTAGAGGAGAGGAGCCTGCAAAGGAGCCTAAAAAGGAATAGAGTCAGAGGAAGAAAAGAATGCAGGAAAGTCTGATATCACAAAAACCCAGCAAAAACAGTTTTAAAGGCAAATGCTATTTGAGAAGCCAAGTGAAATAACTGAGAAGGAACCGTTGGATACAGCAAACAAGAAGGCTGTTTCAGGCAAGGCAAGTATAGGGTAGAAAGCCCACTCAGACAGCACTCGGCTAAGATGCAAGGGGCACTCGGGAAACCCTGCAAGTTAAAAGTAGCCACGCTACTAAGAAGTCTGGTTTTTGTTTTGTTTTTCTTAAGGTTTTACTTATTTACTTTTAGAGAGGGGGGAAGGGAGAGACAAAAAAAGGGAAACAATGTGTGAGAAATACATCAACTGGTTGCCTCTCACACAACCTCAACCAGGGACCTGGCCGGCAACCCAGGCATGTGCCCTCACTGGGAATCTAACAGGTGACCTTTCAGTTTGCAGGCCAGAGCTCAATCCACTGAGCCACACCAGCCAGGACCTGTTTTGTTCACTGATGTATCACAGCATCTAGAGTTGTACCAAGCATCTAACAGACACCTCATTGGTATTGCTGCTTAAAAGCATGACAAGAAATGGGAGAAGAGTGAGTGATAGGGTGGGTAGCTACTGAAGCTAGAGGAGGGTAGTATTATTATTATTTTTTAAATTTTATTTATTTATTTTTTAGAGAGAGGGGAAAGGAGAGAGGGAGAGAAACATCAACGTAAGAGAAACACCAGCTAGGTGCCCCTTGGGCGCCCCCAACTGGGGACCTGGCCCGCAACCCACACATGTGCCCTGACTGGGAATCAACTGGTGACCTTTCAGTTTGTAGGAAGATACCCAGCCCACTGAGCTATATCAGTCAGGACAGTATTTTTATTTTTAAATGGTAAAGGACTGAATGAGAATAGAGATAGAGGTTTAAATGATAATAGGGAAAGAAGTTAATAAAGATGGAGAAGTAGAAAATATAGAATATAATCAAGAGAAAGAAAATCTCAAGATAAGGATGCATGAAAATATGATTTCTAAGTTCTAGAATATGGTTTTGGGGAAAAAGTGACTAAGTGAATGGAAAAAGGGATCAGTAAAAATAAGAAAGTTAGGGGATGAGATACCAATCAAGATAAAGGTCAAATTATGAGGCGTTATCTCTTTTAAATTATTGAAGTCAGAAAAAAGTAATATAAGCACTAAGTACATGTACAATGATCGCGAAAATTTTATATCCTTGAACAAGAGCTTTATAATAATGTGTAATTAGAAAAATGAATAATGAGTTATAGAAATGGGTCATGTACTTATTTATCAACCCAATTAATGAACACTGGGAAACAATTTTGTTAGTTTAGCTATATTCCATTTGGTATTAAACCTCAATTGTTGTCACTGAACTGCACAGGAGAGAAGCCAAGAACAAATAAGTGCCTTAGAAATTTCATTTACTATCATCTTTGATCAAAAGTGTTCATGTAGGCATACGTTACAACACTTATGGTAATATTTAAAAATCTTCTATTTTGAAACATTCTAGAAATAAATATATCAGTATCTGTAAAAGTTTTAGTAGTTTACAGTCTATTTCTTATTTTCAAAGTGGAAAGGAAACCACAGTATCAGAATTTTGCTTTTTGACTATACATTATGCTTAATTTCTTGACTTAAAGATGAAAGTTTTCAGAAAATACTTGGATTTTTAAAAAAAGATTTTATTTTTTTTATTTTTAGACAGAAGGGAAGGGAGGGAGAAAAAGAGGGAGAGAAATATCAATGTGTGGTTGCCTCTCGCGCGCCCCCTACTGAGCACCTGGCCCGCAACCCAGGCATGTGCCCTGACAGGGAAGTGAACCTGTGATCTTTCATTTCACAGGTTGCTGCTCAAACTACTGAGCCACACCAGCCAGGGCAGAAAATAGTTTAAAAGACCACAATTATTTCTAAGTACTATGTGGCTTAACTCTTTACCAAAAAAAAAAAAAAAAGTTTGGGCTAACATATTCAAAAATTTGATTACTCAGTATTGGACTATGAGTCAGCAGCCTACACAAACTATATTAAGAAGTACTTCATGCTGGTTAAATTCAATGGGGCAGCATGAAGGACACTGTTAGGGTGACGTATATGATTCTGGTGGTGGTTAAACAACTCTATGCATTTGTCAAAACCCAAAATATTCACCAAAGAGTGAATTTTACTGTGTATAAATCTGAATCTAAATTTAAACATTAAAAAATTCTCTTTTCTAGCATTTTTTACATCTTCCCTTCAATTTTGCCAGGGAGTCAGTTTTTTAACCCAATCAAACCTTAAAGGAACTTTTCATGCATAATTTAATGTTAAATGAAGTTTAAGCATAAATTTAAATGTAAAAATTGAGTATTCTTTATGAATTAATCCTTTGGCCCTCCTTGAGAAATGCAAACTCATTCAATTCCAATGTTTTACTTAAGCTTTAATAATGGGAGTCCATATCTAACACAGAATGCATTTATTTATATACTTTCAATCTCTCTTATTAGATAGGTTGGAAGCTCTGTTTATACAGAACTTACGTTTCCTTCAGAATAATACTTCCAACTGTCAAGGACATAACTGGTAATAATTTAACACAGAAGCATAGATTTTTAAAAATACTATAAGGTTTTCAATTTTTGTAAGGTCTTGAGTTATAAGAAAAGGTACACCAAAGCTATTTGGCATGAGTCAAAATCATGTAATTATTGCTGAAAAGACCTTTACAGAGATGACCTAGAACAGGAGTTAGCAAATTTTTCCTGTACAGGGTCAGATGGTGAATACTGTATGTAGGCTTTTTAAGCTATATGATCTCTGCTGCAGATTACTTAAGTCTTCTGCAGAGGCAACTATCAACAAACAAACAAGTGTGACTTTGTTTCAATAAAACTTTATTCATACACACAGGAGGCAAGCTAGACTTGGCCCATGAGCTGCAGTTTGCCCAACCCCTGAAATAAGAGTCCAGCCTCTTCCTTTTATACACAAAGAAACTAAGGCCCACAGAGGTTAAGGTATCTGGCAAAGGTCACCAGGTAAATAGAAGACCCATTGCACTGTTCTTTTCAAACCAGGTGTTCTTCAACAACACACAGCCTAAATTATTACATGTCCCATAAAGCTGAAACAGAGTACTCAGTGAAATCTCAGAAAAATCAGGTATTTAATTTCATATTTAATTAAGGTCAACAGAATTTTTTTTTTTTATTTCAGAGAGAGAAGAAAGGGAGGGGGAGGGAGGGAAAGAAAGCGGAAAAGGGAGAAAAGTGAGGGGGGTTGGGGGACAGAGAAAGAGAGAGAGAAAGAGAGACACAGACATCGGTTGCTTCCTTCATGTGCCCTGACCAGGGACCAAGCCCACAACCTAGGCACGTGCCCTGTACTGGGAATCAATCCTGCAACCCTTTGGTTTATAGGACAACACTCCAAACAACCAAGCCACACTGGCCTGGGCAAGGTCAACAAAATTTAATGAAATCTATCTGAGCCAGGAACTAACTCCCCATAAATCTATATATACGTCTACATGCACACACACCACTGTATTCTCTATGTGTAATACTGTCTCAAAAAACAGCAAGTGTTCTATAAATTTTGTTCTATTAATTCAAAATACAAATTTAAATGCAATTCAATTTTAGGCATATCCATATGCAAAGACGCTTTCATTTGAAACCTTCATGATCTCAAAGAATATATTTCTATTAATTACCTAAAGGTGCAATAACTGCACCACTAAGCAGTTAAGGACACTGTAGAGGAATTTTCAATTAAATCATTTTAAAAACCTATTTTTGAAACAGTATGATACTTCTTCAGATAAGCTACCATACCTAATAGGTCCGCTCCTTCATCCACATCTCCGATTAGGCCTGAGCCAGCTGAAGACAGTTCTTCAAAGAGAGATTCTGTGTTGCGATCAAAAGCTTTGTTCTCTATGCCTTTGGTGGGAGTGCTATGCAACAAAAGTAACACAACCAAGTCAGTAAACACTACAAAGACTTTAACAGTATTAATGAATACAATAGGCTACATTACACAGAAACTTTTTACCTATAATTTACAAGCAATGCAACACGTGATTTAAAGAGTTCTCAAAGGTTTCCTAAGAAATTCCCATTAAATTCCACAGAGATAACTAGAAGAAAACCATGTTTTCGCCATGAGATCCCAGCAAACATGATGGCAGCTAACAGAGAGCACTGCTCTGTTTGATTCAGGCAATCAATCTCTAAGTGCTTTACATACATTACTCTGGTGAGGCCTCACACCTACTCTACAAAGCAGGTGCTGCTATTATCCCAGTTTTACAGAAGAGGAAACTAAAGAGGTAAAGAAATTGGCCAAGATCATCCAGAAAATGAATGAAAGAGACAGGACTCACACGCCGGCAGTCTGGCTTCAGAATCCATGGTCTTAACTACCATGTTCTATGTTGCCTGGGTATAAATTGGATTAGTTGTTTTAGTTTTTTTTTTTAAATGCAAATACCCATTCCCAATGAGACAAGAATTGGATGTCAAGAAAATATCCTATAAAAACCCTGTCACAAGAGGGGTGGTCGGAGCAGCACTTTTATAGTTGCAAAAAGCTAAAGAAGCCCAAGTTAATAGGGCACACGTGAAATACGTCATGGATATATATAAAGTTAAAAACATTAAAACAGAGCTTTATAAACTAAAGAAATCCACTATATAAAGCTATTAAAAAAAACAAACAGCAAAACAGTATGTATAATGTAATCCTTTTTTGGAAGAGTGGAGGGAAATGGGAAAATGCATGTATGTGTGTACATTAATGTTATAGTAAGAGAAAAGAATCTATGCAGGATTTCCAATTAAACATGGTGAACTGAACATAGTCATTCATCACCCAATAATTCAAAACTGAACTAAAGTCACAGTAAAGGAATTTAAAAGGACCCACAGGACATAAGGAATAGAAGAAGAAACTAGAGCAGACGAAATGTGAACAAAATTCTGTAAGATGGAAAACAGATGGGCAAAGAGTAGAAACTGATTTAACAGACAAGAGAAAACTGACGCCCAAGCCAGCGGGGTTTAGAGAGATCGTCAGCATGCTGCCAGAATCCCTGCAAGGCCCAGGAATGAAAGAACCAGCAATCTGCGGAGAGGGGTATGCGAGGGGGAACATAAAACAGAAGGATGGGGTGGAAAACAACACAAGAAGCGGTATGAGGCCTAGGTCCAATCCTCTGGAAGGCCTCAGGCCTCCCCTCTTGCAGCATAGCTCCCTGAATAATGGAAGCCAAGTTTAAATGCTACAGGCAGGAAATGGAGAATAAGTCATTAAGTGTGAGCAAAACAGACACAGAGCATCAGACAATGAATTATGTAAAATAATGATGATGATAGTATTAGCTAACGTTTCTTGAACTGGGCACTTTGCCAGTGATTTAACTTATATTGATTCATTCACGTCTCACAGCAATCTGAGATGTTATTATAAATTCCTTTTATGAATGAGAAAACTTACCTCAGATTCAAATCCAAGACAGGATTTAAAGCCACACAGTCTTACCCTAGGCTCATGCTTTTAACCACTACTGCATATTGCACCGTATCTCTCAATGATCAATAAAGAGCATGTATTTTTAACGGTCATTATTAGTTAATTAAAGGGTAAAATTTATAGAAGAAATTAAAAGGCAGTAGCTCCTGTTTGACATCCTTGAACATCAATCTATTTCAGATGAAGGTGATTAAGATGATATGTAACCATTTTCTTCCCGCCACTAAACATCCTCCCCACATAATACCAGATGAATTTTTTCCAATAATGAGACCATTACACTTCTGAAGGGAGTACACACCCTTGTTCCTGATCTGGGGGAAGGAACAAAGTTTGCTCAAATTTTTAATTCCCCCACTCCTGCTCCTACGTTTCCTTAAATTCCAGGATGTATGGGATATCCTTTGGCTGTCTTTTTTCCCCTGTCCTTCCACATGCCCCTAATACCTGATTCTGCAAAGGCAACATCTCATAAAACATTTAAACCATGTACAATGTTCAGTTTCAAAACCAGAAATACCAACATTTCTTCAGCAAAACATTTAAGTGCATTTTGTCTGGTCAGAGACCAGAGAACAATAGTATACTTCTGCAAGAGGGAAAAGGAGAATAAAATGTCTTAATCTGACATTTACAGCACCTTGAGCCTTTATATCCACTGAGATCTTTGTCCATATCCAACTCAGGAGTGGATTCGATGATCGCCTGAACTTCTGACTTCTCTTCATTTTCTGCAGAGCCTTGTGAAAGGACAACATGACATAAATAATGAATACATGACACACTATCCCTAATATGAATATCCTGTTGCTTCTATGGTTGTAAATACATCATTTGATCATAAAAAAAATTTTAAAGAATGAATTCTAGGAAATACAGTGTAAGACAATATGTCATATATTTGATTAACAGTTAATAGCAGAAACTAATAAATAATCAAAATTTTTATTTGTATCTCTTGGGACACAGGGCAGCGTATCCTAGGCCAGAACTCCCTGTTTTCATTCCTATTTAAGGGGTGGAATATAGAGAAACTAAAGACAAAGACTAAAGATCTGTGGCGGGGACAGAAAAACAGTATCCTCCTACCTTTCTGGCTCTCCAATCTTCCAGCCCCCAGCATTTTTCTCTCCAAAACTTCATTTAATCATCACCTCATTAGGTTTATTTATAATTGAGTACAATGAACTAACTTATCTATTTTATAAATCTAAAGCACCAACAACCCAAAGATCATTTCTCTCGTACCCGCATCGCCTGGATTTATTGAATACTTTGCCAGTATCTAAAAAACTAGGGTCACGTACCTGTCGATACATTTCTAGTTTCTTGGGCTACCTGTACTTCAATATGCTTGCTTATCTCTGACTTATTTGGTGTATCTGCAACCTTCACAAATCCTTCGGTGTCTTCCTTTAAGGGAGTATCAGTAGGCAGTGCTGCCACATCTGAAGCAGCTGTTGATGCTGGAGTGGTAGCTTTAGATCCTCCTTGGCTAACATCAGAAAGTTCATCCTACAAATAAAAACAATTACAGAAACGTTTTTAATAAGTAATTTATTTTAAATCATTTTTAAAATGGCTTAAAAAAATTAACCTGCTGAAAGAAAATTCTATTAAAAAACTAATAAAGAGGCACTGTGTGGGGATGGAGTGGAGGGGCCTAATATATGGTGATGGAAGATGGTTTAACTGTAGGGTAGTGGGCACGCAGTGCAATATACAGATTTTAGTACACTTGAAATCTATGTGATCCTATCAGCTAATGACACTTCAATAAATTTAATAAAATTTTTTTAACAAAGAGTCACAGATTACCAAAGGAAATCAATAAATAATCTCCACAGGCTATTCAAATAATTGGAGAATATTTAACTAAATCATATTTTCCCAGGCATATATGAGATTCTTCTAAATAGAAAATCTGGAGACAAAAGTAGATTTGCAGTACTAGCAGTAACATTACACCTTAATGTCAACATCAGAATTTTTAATGTAACAATGTACAATCATTTGATAATAAAAACCTGCTTCAAAACATAGAGTATGTATTGTGTAGTAGCTACTCTAAAATAGTAGTGGAATAACAAGATTCTCTAATCTTAGGATAGAGTCTTGTACACAGTGTTCTTAAGACATCCTGCATACAGATCATTTGAAATGCTTGTTAAAGGGACGATTCTAAGTCCAGCTCCAGACTTTATGCAGTGTTATCAGGTAATCTGCATTTTAACAAGCAACCCACATGATTTATATACTTGTTAAACTTTGGCAACTATTATTCTAGAGTCCACAGATAGTTTTCAAAAACTACATGACCAGGTTGAGGTTTTATACAAAAATTTGTGAACCACACATTTTTCCAGTTAAAGAATCTACATCTTTTATCAGATTTTCAAACGGGTTTGTGACTCCAAAATAATTAAATCAGTTGTCCAATGAAGCAGTTCTTCTAAAGCAAAGTAGCCAGATCTTAAATAAAGAGAACCTGAAAAAAGTTTATTCCTAGCAATAATAATAAGAATTAGGGTCAATTTACTGAATTCACCATTCACTAAATGTATGACTCTTTAGGTAAGTTGTGTATTCTTTCTATACCTATGTTTTCTCATCTGTCAAATAGAAATAACAGTACCTAATTCATAAAATTATGTTTTCTATATAAATACTTAGCAACGTGTTCATATATACTGTTTTAAAATGTTCGCTGGTGTTATCATTTATAACAATAAGCCCATCAAGCACAACTTTGAAAATTTTGAAATGCATGCTTTTAGCCTAAAAGTGTGACCGGGGGGAATATATATATGGATGGATGAAGTTGTGCTGTGGTGGGAGATTTTTAGTGATTTTCATTTCTCTTTTTAAAATTCTGTCTTTAACTTTTAAAGAACATTGTTAAAAATACATTATAGCTACAAAAAAGATGGAACAGATTCAAGAAAAAAATAAAAAAACTAACACTATACCAATCAAAATGACATACACACTCCACAACTTTATATTTTACACTGAGAGATTTAGGTTATTTTAGGTGCTGAGAAGAGGCTGTTCAAATTCAGACTTAGAAAAACATTCAAAATGTCTTGGAAGAAGGCATTTTGTGGCTGACAAGCTGTATGCGCGATGACGGACAGCAAACATAGGAGAGGAGCCACACCTGGAGGACTTAACTTCATCACCCAAACTCTTAGTTTTATAAACATTAAAATGTTTTCATCTCCATTATCTTCTCTCAATATTAATTTACTATCATTCATTTTGATGTAGCATAAATTCCACTACCTAGATGCGCTGAACAAATATAAAATCAACTGCCAGATGAGAACATAGGTTATGCAAAAGAGATTATATTTACTCTACAAATAGAGAGCTCCCTTTAAGAGTCTCACAGTCATAATTCCACTCCCAGGCTTTGGGGGGATGGGTTGTTTTTGTTTTTAAATGATGAGAAATGTAGACAGTCACAGAATGTGAATGCTGCACCCAGCATGGAGTTACTCATTAAGAGTCTTGAATACTGTAGCTCTCCTGGTGTGCTTGAACTTTTATGCATGGGTAAAACCAAACTCAAGTGTTTGCCGAAGACCTTCATCCTACTAAATCCTTGCTATTCTCAGTATTTGACAGTTTCTGTTGCTCTTGGACTTGTACAATAGTTAGTCGACTACTGATTAGTTTGTTGCTCATGATCATTTTAAGAAATATATCCATATCCATTTTAAGAAACATATCCATTTAAGAAACTGATCCATTTACAAAAAAACAAATCTCTGAGAGTCTGAATCCATCAAAAGAAAAATAACCCGGTTTATCCACATTAGTATATAATACTTAAAAAGAATTTTCAGTGACAAGGGAAAATGCTTATATGTAAAACTAGAAAAAAATGTGTATTTAAAAAAATAATCAGAGATGTATGCATGTTGTCATTTGTAACAGAAAGAAAAAAAAACACCCCAAAACCCCACCCAAAAACAAAAGCAAAAAACAAAAACCCCCAGCAAACCACTTATATGCTCCAAAATAGGGAATTAAGCAAGTTACAGTATATTCACACAGTAGAGATACAACGCAGCAATTAAAAACGGTGGCTCAGTTGGCTGGGCATCGTCCTGCAAAGCAAAAGGCTGCCAGTTTGATTTCTGATCAGGGCTCATGCCTGGGTTGTGGGTTCGGTCCCCGGTCCAAGCACGTATAAAAGGCAATAACCAATGGATGTTTCTTTCCCTCTCTTTCTCCCTTCCTTTCCCTCTCTCTAAAAATAAATAAAATCTTCAAAAAACACAAAAACCTTTGTTGCAGAAGAGTATTACTGAGGTGGAAACTATTCAAAATATTTTACAAAGAGATGGGGGATTAAAATATTTATATAATATGATCAATTAAAAAAATAGGTGGCTATAAAAATTCTGTTAGGACATATCTGAACATTTTAATAGCGCCACTGGATAGCAGAATAAGTGATTTTTGCTTTTTCTTTGCCATTGTTGGCATTTATATATTTTTTGAATATAAAAACTTATAAAAATTATAATATAAATCTTTATATAATAGGGTCTCAAAAAATTTAAGTACATAAAGTGGTTAGACAGTAAAAATTCTTTCCTGCTTATAATATTTCTCCATTTCCAAATTTTTTAACAATAGGCATGTGCTACTTTTATAAGGAAGAAAAGTAAATAGGTTCTAAACAGTTTGAATTAGTATAACTACATGAAATTATCTTTCACCTTGAAAATTTTGAGAAAAAGAAAAACATTCATACTATTTATGAATGAAAAGCTATTCATTCATTTTTGCCTGTGTTTAAGATAACTTCATTTATCTGTCACGTGAAGTGCAATGCTAATAATATTAGCCAAACTGTACAGCCAACTATTTTCTTTTGTGCATGTCCAATATTGGGCTGATTTCCAATGGGAAGAGAAGACAAACAAAGAAATAAGTAGTTCAATCCTCTAACACCTCTTCCCCTCTTAAAATTACAAGACAAAATTGCTGACTATTTCCTTGGTGACTAGTACCTACTATAATATCTGATAAAAATTTAGTGATCTAGCAAATTAGCTTGTTTGGAATTGTGTCAGGAAAAATGACAGTAATATTTCTGGAGCGGAAGAGGCCTACATATGGTGAAGACAACTAGAAGCCACCCTGAGTACTGCTCTCTCGGTCTTTGCTTTGATGTGTACTCTATTAAAAAAATAAAAGTGGTATTATGTATGTTGGTTAATCTAACAGCATAACAGCATGGTTAATTCATATTCATGTTATCATATACACGAATTCTCATTCTTTGAAGACTTAAAATATAAAGTACAGCCCTGGCTGGTGTGGTTCAGTTGGTTGGAGCCTCAACCTATAAACAAAAAGGTCAGGGGTTTGATTCCCGGTCAGGGCACATGCCTGGGTTGTGGATTCAGTCTCCGGTCAGGGCACGTACGAGAGGAAAACTGATTGATGTTTCTCTTTCACACAGATGTTTCCCTCCCTCTCTTTCTCCCAAATCAATAAGCATGTCCTCAGGCGAGGAATATAATAATAAGCAGTCCCTGTTGTTGATAACGAGTGTTGATGAACAACAATTAAAGCCATCTAGACTGTGGATTCAGGAAACCCTAGACTATGAAGTTTGTCTACACTGAGAAAATAATATGGGTTTAAAGCTATTTGAAAAATAATTAATTTAAGGAAATTAGTTCCTCTTCTTCCTTATCACCTCCACCCCAAGGTCTAGTTATTTTTACCATTTAAAAAAATGACTTAGCAATTAGAGTTCACAATTTAAACAGTATGGCGAAAGCCCTTCTCCCCAGGTCTTTTTGTGGATCTGGAAGTATGAAATTAACCAGGAAAAGCTGAGTGAACCTAAAACGGGAAAAGGACTGTGACTGAATCCAGAACAGGTAAAAAATCTCAAGGTTACAAGGAAGTGGTAAATTAGGTTCTGACTAGAAGAATATGATGTTTTACATTTGTCCTGCACTACCCAAATAACATGAAATTTATTTACCTGAAGCTTATTTCGCCTTTCTACTTGTATCACATAACAATATTTTCACTTATTAGAATAGCTCACTGCGTGGGCTGTACTTCTGACAAGTGGATGTCAGGGATAGAGCACAGTAGCTGAGGAGGGAAAAGCTCTGAATTTTAGGGGGCAGTTTTCAAAAGATCTATTTCTCCTTGGTCTGCCAGGTAGGTGACATAAAGCTTCTAAAATTAGCAGGAAAGCACTGAGATGGAAGTCTCTGCTAGAGTGCTTGGCAGGGGTGCAATGTTCTTGTATTGTATCTCCTATGGAAGGAATTATGAAATTTACTCATTAACAATGTCTCCACCTAAAGACAGAATGGAAAAAGACAAAACTAAATATTAACCTGTTAAAGGATTAAATATATAGATACATATATATCACTTTGTGTCAACAACAAGCTCATAAGATACCATGTGCAAAATGAGAGAAAATTCTTACTAGGACCTAAGTGAAAACTGGAAGCATTTATGTGAATTTTTCAATATAAAGTTATAGGGGAGTTACATGCTATTATTTTACATTTAATCAGTGGTTTCTGGAAACCTCCAATTCCTATTTTATGCCTATCATATGCCAGTGCCAGGTTGTACTGTTTTGGCTAATACTCTTGAATATAAATGTCATTTTATTTATCTGAAGACCAATGACCTACCAATTCTAATTGCCTGATGTCCTTAAGACAACCTCTTCAATGGCACATGTAGGTGTCAAACATGGATATTTACATAGCTGTCAAATTTCTGATAAATGTACTTATTTTATAACCCCATTCCCCTCTGCAGTCTTTAAATAACTCTTACATTGCAGGCTGTGCATGTCACTGGAGAATGTCCACAAAAAGCAGGGACCTGATTTGGAATTCCAGTGCTTAACTACAAAGGAATGGCAATCTTATGCATGTTTAAGCTGTACATTAAAAAAATAGGTGTTATTCAAAGATGATATACACATAGTCAACAAGCATATGAAAAGACGCTCAATATCACTAATCATCAGAAAAATTTAAATCAGAACAATGAGATATCATCACACCCATGTTCACAGTAGCACTATTCACAACAGCTAAAAGGTGGAAGCAATGCAAGTGTCCAGTGACAGATGAATGAATGAACAAAATGTGTTATATACATACAATGGAATATTATTCGGCCTTAAAAAGGAAGAAAATCCGAGAAGCATTTGAGATCTTAATTGCCAGTACTGTCACTGTCAGAAATGCCTGCTAAGGGGCTTCCATGGACCTGGATTACCCCTGCCCAAGGGGGTTGGAGTTATCTGATTTGTCTTTATATCCCAAGTGCTCAGCATGTGAAGCCTGTGATGAAGTAGGCTCCTCACAGATGTCTGCGGTATGAAGCAAATGGTGCCCTGACTAGGGCGAAAGAAATCTGTTCAAGTAGGAAGGCAGCCCGTGGTAAAATGACACACTAGGCTGTCTCCAGGGTACGTATAAAGTATGTACATTCTGTCCTGAGGAAGATGTTTGTGCAAAGCACACTAGTTTTCGTACCTAGAGCTGTATAAGTGTAAACAGGCTGCCCTTCTCCATGATTTACTACATTTTCTCTCCCTTACTTCAAAAAGCTGACTTCAGAGGAGTACTAAAGTATAGCTTACAGTAGAGCCCTGGTAACCACTGTAGAGGATGTAACTTTCTTTTGTGTTTCAGTGAATAACATCAGTAGTCTTCCAAACTGAACACTTGATGTCTTGAGAATACCAGCTGAGGAGCAACCAACGATCAATCACTTTCGTACACTTTTTGCAAAATGTTCTGAAACACCATTCTCATCTCCTGTTCCCTGGAGATTCAAGACTACTCCTGACTCAGTAAGAGGGAAAGATTTTAAGAGAAAAATATCATGTATTTTTTTTTTAATGTTAGCATATTTCTAAGTATCTTTGGTTTATACTACTTCAGGATGACAAGACCCATCTTTTCTATTATCTACTATGTTAAAATGAGGGGTTGGGTTTTTTTGTTGTTTTTTGTTTTTAATTTTGACTTAAAATCACTTCAAGTCTCTAGTTTAAGCAATGTCATGGTTCAGAAGTCACCACGTGAATCATGTCTTACCTTATATTTTATCAATAAGCAGCTCATCACTTTTAACCCTTTTCTCCATTTAGACAACTCTATGACATGTTCCTGAAATTTATTCTAATCATCTCGATTATTTAACATACTAAATGTTCTAGTTTAGTGCTCACTTCAGCAGCACTTATACAAAATATTCCAGTTTGGCATACACAGAAATGTTTACTGCACCTTCCTTTCCCCCCATCATTTCTGAAACTCTTAGATAAACACAAATAATCAAAGGGTGACCAAGATTCAAAGCCTTTTTTTACAAAACATCTATTTATGCATATTCTTTATTTCTATCTGTACGCTTGCCCTTAGTGACACCAAAGCAACTTCAGATTTTAAATATTCTTGGTCTGGAAATTTATCAGTCTTTTTGAAAGCCTAAAATACAGCTGCTAGCTCTCTGATAATTCTCTCAAAAAAGCCCCACATGAATTATGAAGGCCTTATCTACTTTACAGAAACTGGACTGCCACTCCCTTAATGTTGGTTTACATGACCTTTGATTTTGGATTCTCATCATCTTCAACCATTCTCAGCTACTCATTTAATCAAAAGTTAGGTAAAACAGTGGTGGTTCACTATAAAAATGAAAAGATGATGAACCAACATTTTTAAATGAAAAACAAAAAGCAAGCTGCATAAAAATACTTACAAAATAAACCCATTTATCTCCCAAAGACATTACTAACATGTATCATCTTTGTGCATCTGTAAAGAGAAAGGTCTGAAAGATATACCAATGTCTGGGGACAATGTAACTTAGGGCTGGAGAAACTTACAGTTTTATTTTAGATCCTTCCATATTATTTGAAATTGTAAAACTAAATTAAAATAACTTTTAAAAAATTCGTAAGCCTGTTTTATAAAATATTTGGACTCTCATTACCTTAACAACATTTCTATTATCTGGCACTGTGCCTGACACAGTGGGTATCAACAAATATTTTTTAATGCAAAAAGCAAGGTAATTTTTCTTCAACAGGAAATATTAACAGTTATTCTTCCTATTCTAAAAGTTTGTTTAAACACTGAATGTTAATAAGCTTATGTGCCAATTACCTCAAAAGAAGCCACATCAATATATAAGCTTTAAGCACCATCATATGCAAATAGTGTTTTTAGTTTTAACAATTTTCATTCTCAACATACAATAGCATCTTTGTCAACATACAACCCAATAAATATGCCAAAAAGAAAAACTAATTTATAAACACCCACTAAGAATGAACTAATTCCATTCCCCCTTCTCCAAGCAAGAGCTTAAAGGGGGAGAAAGTATATATGTTACAATTTTATTTGTCATTATACCTCAATAAAATGGAATGAATGAATGAATGAATAGGGAGAAAGTACAAAAAGACTAAAGCAGTAAATCTTCACCCCTTTTTCCCTTCAAACTCCAATAGTCAGCTGTGTTTGGTTTCTGAAGTTATCAAATAAAGATAAATGTAAGCAAAAAAGTTTATAAATACAAATTGATGTTATAGAAGAAATTCCTTACCCTCTGTCAAAACCAAAAGCAACATGAAATATTACAACATATAATGCATTCTCCTTAAAATTTTATTTCTATTTTACCCTACTATAAACACTAACAGCAATGTGCAAAAGGAGGTAATGTATAATATAAAATATAAACAAATGAGAAAACCCAACTAAAGCATCAAAGAAAGGGCCTAGAATTAATCACATTCCAAACAACAACATTTAGTGCCTAGATCTTGATTCCTAAATATCATTCTCCAATAAAAGGAAGAAGGGCTCTTTGGAGAAGTAGTCCATTGTGGGGCTGGGGACGGGAAAATATGAGAGAATGGAGCATCCTGGAAGGAAGGAAGGAAGGAAAGAAGGAAGGAAGGAAGGAAGGAGAGGGAGGGAGGGAGGGAGGAGGTAGGTCTGAATAATAAAAAATGGGGCATGTCAAAAGGGTATAGAAAGTCAACCTGAAAGAGCTCTCAAGGTCCAAAGCTGGAACAATTTAAGCAACAAAATAAATGACATAATTAGATAACCTACATAATAAAATAAATGTCCATGAGTACAAACAGGAAGGAAGGATGGGAGGGAGGGATGGAAGAAGGGAGAAAGGACAATTCTCCCTTAGAGGAGAATTTTAGTTCATAAATGTAGAGGATAAAAAAATAGAAAATAAGCATTGGAATACCACAATAATAACTGTAGATAAGATCCACTGATGTTAAAATCAGTGGATGCAAGTTTGAAAAACAGGATATTTGCACAGTCTTAAAGTATATCCACCATGAATATATACTAATTATAAAAGGAAAAATAGTAACTTTACAATGGAGAATCTGACATGCACCAGCTAAACTAAGTGATCAAGGTTAACATCACCCCTAAGGCATACTGCATTTGCAGTATTCTTGCCAAAAATCCATAACCTCAACGTAATCATGAGAAATCAGAGAAGCCCAAATTGAGAGACATTCTACAATATAACTAACCAGTATCCTTCAAGTCTCAAGGTCATGAAGGGCTGAAGAAATGTCACACACTGGAAGAGACTGAGGAAATATAACGCAAAGCAGTTTTCTTAAAATTTTATTTTAAAGGATGGACAGATGGACTAAAAAAAAGGATGGGGGCATGTCAAAAGGGTACAGGAGTCAATGAAAAGAGCTCCCAATGTCCAAAGCTGGAATAATTTAAGCAACAAATGTCAGATCCTGGAATATAAAAAGGACAGTAGTGGGGAAACTGACAAAATCCAAACACAAGTCTGTGGTTTAGCTAACGGCACTGTACTAATGTTAATATCTTAGTTTGCATAACTGTACAATGGTTAATTAACACTGATGGATGCTAGGTGATGGATAGGTGGGAACTCTGCACTATTTCTACAATTTTTCTGTAAGTCTATTCAAAACAAAAGTTTTTAAACACTGGGAGCTTTCACTGTTTGAGAATTTAAAATTACACATGCATTTCATAAGAGAACTCTTTAATCACAAAAGATACAGGAATAAGCTTCAACTTCTGTAGAGATTCAAGTTTGGGAAAACTAAAGGATAGGAACAATTTAAGAATTTAACTACACGTGGAGAAGGATGAAACACTCTTCTGGACAAGCACACTGTGCTGGCTCTGCTCAGGCGGCTCCCGTTCCGCATGCACAACACGTCCCCTGCACAGCGCAGCGCCCACTGGCTACTGGCTTTCTATGCTAGACCCTGCTAGCCCGAGCTCCTCGCAATAGTTCTACTGAAGCATTTCAGGTTGTATAGTTTAAAAGAACTCTTTAAAAATTTTCACAAGTAGGTATCAATACGTGTTTTTTAGTTAAAACTGGTTTGCTCGGTTCTAAAAGTCACATTCCACTAACAATTAATGACCCAGCAGACTCTTTTCGGGGGTACACACACACATGCACACACTCACACACGTGTCTTTAGGCCTGTGTAGGAGCATATATAGTAAAAGTATATATATGCACATATGTGCATGTGTAAAACTGGAGGAAGCCTGTGAAATCATTGCCAAATTGATACCAACCAAGGTCTACAGAAAGCAGAAACATTTTATGTGTAAGATATATATCAAAATATTTTCTCTCTTTCCATATTTGGGCATAAAGGAGGGATATGTGAACTCTAAACTTATAAAGCAATCAAAAATTTATACAGCATTGCCAGTAAAAGAACAATCCCTTTGGTAGGTGACTTGGCAGTATCTATCAAAATCTTAAATACATGCTTTTACCCAGTCATCCCACCTATGGGAATTATAAATACAAGTACAAAATTATGCGCACAATTATCTACTGCAGCACTGTAATAGTAAAAGACTAGGCAAAACTGAGGTGTTCCATCAACAGAGTGGATTTCAATGCATTTGGGATATATGATCCCCTCCCCCTGCCCTTCCTCTACTATTTATTCTGATGTATCATCTTCCTTCATGCCCTTGTTTTAAATTTCTCTATTGGATTCTTCTTCTAAGCCTACACACAACCCAGTCTCTCCCATTTTAAGAGTACTTTTCCCTCCACCCTGCCAACTCAAGTTATCCTTTTTCTCTCCTCCCACTACAGCACCTTTCTTCAGTAATCTACACTTTCTATGTCCTTCTTTCATAATTCACATCCACTCTTGTTACTGGCACTGTAACTCAGACCGACACCTACAAATTCAGTGCTTATCCTACTTGACTTCACACAGCTGACTGTGCTAACAACCCAGCCCACCCATTCTGAAATTATATTGTCCCTTGACTTCCAGGGGTACTGTCTCTTGTGTTCTCGTTGCCACCGCAAAGCCTCCGACCTGCCAATGCCCTTTTGTCTCCCAATACATCTTCTGCCTCCTCTCTGTTTTGGACCGCCCCCCCCCAACCCCCCACCCCACACGCCCCAGGATGCTGCATAAGGAAGCATCAGGATTCCTCACCTGCTCCGGCTGACACCCTATGCCTAGAGCCTTTCCTTGGGGAGATCCATCACTGCATTCAGGATCTGACGCCCCTCCAAGCCAGGCTGTCCCTCTTCAGGGATGTCCTTCATACCACCGCGGCCCTGTCTTCGGCAGGCTCTCCCCACATGGGTACCCTCCTAACCTTGCTCAGGTTCTGACCCTTACCCCCACCCCACCCTGTGAACACAACTTGCTTTGCCCTACCTACCTAGTAGCTTTGGGACTGAAATGTGCAGAAATAACAGAGGTAGGGCAGCTAATGCAATACTACACCGTCTTAATAATTACAGTTTTATAGTATGTTATGATATCTAGGGGGTCAAGTTCTTCTTTAGGACTGTGGTGGGGTATTCTTAGCCTTTTGTTCTCTAATTCCTTTTTTATTTTCTGCTTGTTCATGAATATAATTCAACTGGATGAACAACCCTACCTTAACTTTTTTTCCCATCCCTAGCCTTAACTTTTATAATACATTTTTAACAGTACAGTTTCGGTCATTTAACGTAAGAAGCTACTTTTTAACAGTTTCACTAGAAGCTCCCGCAGCAAAAAATTTCTGTTAATGATGCAATAAAAATCTCCTTTGCTTTTTGCTTTGAGCTGACCTCTAAACTAGACTTGAAGACCATCAACAGGATATCAGACAAGGCTTCACGTAAGCTGTGGCACTTAGAATGGCCTTGAAAGACGGTATTTCTTTACTGGTGGTAACCTAAGCAGGATACAAATATGCATGTGAGAAAACTATAAAGAAAAGCAATTGAACGCTAAAGTCTAGAGTTCGGGGGAACGGGTCACTGTCGGAGATCCAAATTTCTGAACATCAGGTGTGTAGGTGGTATTTACAGACATGGAACTTGAGTGGTCCAGATTAAGCCGAGAGGAGGACTGAGCTTTAAGGCCTGGGAACTCCAACATTCAGAGTCCAAAAGCAGCAATGGAGGAGGAGCAGCGCAGCAAACGAGCGAGTGAGAAAGAGTGGTGTCCTGGGAGCACAGTAAAGGAAAAGCATTTCGAGAAGCAGAGAGCATTCAAATGTGTCAAATGCTGCTGCAGTGGAGGGTGAGAATTGATAATTTTCCAGTAGATTCTTCAAGATGGCTGTTCAGGGGAACCCTGAGAAAAGGGATGTCAGTACAACAGATAGGACTGAAAGTCTCAGGAGTGGGATGAAGGTAAAACAATGTTCCTAAAACATGTCAGTTTGTCCCACCTCAGAGCCTTTCCAGATGCTATCTGATCATCCACTCCTTCAGACCTTTCCATGTGCGTGCACATCCCTCCTGTCAAGGTACAGGTCGCCTCCATCTCCTTCCCCTCAGGGAAGTGCCTTCCCTCACCATCCTGTTAAGTAGTCTCCATCCTCTCATCTTGCTTACTTTTAATAATATATAACAATACTTGAAATTCTGTTATTTCATTTATTTACTTGTTTATTAATCTCCCCCACAAGAATATGAAAAATGAAAGAACAGTATGTAGAAATACTTCTTTTTAAGGACAATGTGGGTATTTTTCTAAGTACATTATTCCTGGCAGATTTTCCAGTACCTGAAGATACAACCTTACTGGCTACAAATCTCTTACAATGAGAAATTTGCGATACAGCAGCAAAGAAGGTCCGTGACTTTACCATCACTGGCAAATCCCTCTGACTGCCATTCTCCTGCCACAAAGTTTCCTGCAGTTCTATTTCCTTGGTTATAACCCATCATGTGGTTTTCTCACAGAACATTTTCATCTTAACCGGCATTCACAGAAAAAATTGTGCTGGTAAAATTAGTGAAATTAATTATGAAAATTAATCATAATTCTCACCTTCACTTTTTTTTCATAATGAAGCCAAAGCATGCCCTAAATATAGCCAGTCATCCCTAAAGTTCTCAAATGAAAGTTGTAAACTACTTTAAACTAGAGATAGTCTAGTCTAGTTCCTGTCATGCACAGAAACCAAGACTAATGGGTACATGTGATGCAGTCCACAACTGAACCCTAAACTGACTCCCAGCCTTTCATAAAGGCAAAGACATCTGGCTAATAACAAGGGCTTGGGTAAATAATATAGTATATGTCCTAATGCTTAGACTTACTTTACAAAGTAGACTTTTGGCATTTTTCAAAACATTTATTTATTTATTTATTATTTGGGGGGCGGGGAGGAGAGAAACACTTGTGTGAGAGATGTCGATTGGTGCCTCTCGCACGCTGCCAACCAGGGACCTGGTCTGCAGCCCAGGCATGTGTCCTGACTGGGAATCGAACTGTCCAGCTTTCGGTTTGCAGGTTGGCACTCAATCCACTGAGCCATATCAGCCAGGGTGACTTTTCACATTTTATAATGCACTACTCGGTTCTTGGAAATCCCTATCTGTGGAGCCTTTACCTTTATCTCACTTAGGGGCTCCATATTTAGAGTAGAGTAAGATAGGATTTTATTTTAAAAACATCATCGTGAGAGACATCTATAATTAAGTCCACATTAATAGTCTGTTAATCAGTTTATAACTTGCCAGTAAAGTTCTGTCACAGACTGTCATTGGATTAAATAACAAGAGAATTATAATAATCTTCTCTTAAGGTGCCTTTTGTATAGTAATGAAAATACTGTTACCATACGGTATACATTTTTGATGTACTAAAAGTATCCCTCCTACTTAATTTTGTTTTGGGAAAGGGACACAGCAAGTAGGCAACTGAGGGATGGGTGTTTTAGAAGATCTGTTAAATCTAGAGACAGGCTAAAAAAAAACAGTGTAGTTACAGCAGTAAAGAAAGAGTTTCCTGGTGGCATCACTGTGGACTGATACTGTGCAGCTGCATGATTGACTTCTAATAAAATGAGCAACAGTAAAAGAGAAGGGGAAAAAGGTGAGGTCAGTCTTACTGTTAAAAATAGTTTTCAGGAAAAGAAAAGCTACCAACAAGTATTTATTGACTGCTTAGTGCTTTGGGTACATTTCAAAGGTCAATGGAATGAGTCTAAATACCGTCACTTTCTAGAGCTGAGAATATATTATCCTAAAAAAGTCTTTCTAACATCTAAAATAAATAATTCATTCAACAAACAAGTTCTGAGTGGTACTATGGGCTAGACACTTTTCTAAAGGCTAGCAATACAGCAGTAAATAAACTGCATGGATTTTATATTCTTAGTGGAGAGAAATAGACAAAGTCTGTAAGTAAATAACTTAGTATTTTAGAAGTATCCTAGGAGCTATCTTCAAATACATAAGACTGATAAGTACTTTGGAGAAAAAAAAGAACAGGAAAAGGAATTAAGATGTAAATAACTGATTTATATTCATTGTAGGTGGCCTGTTTGCTTTATGACAGAGTAGATTTTATAATGTAACAAGGTTCTCCTACAATAATATTCCTTTTATAAGTATCCCACTTTATAAGATATAGAATACAACTTTAATATTTTTAAGAAACTATTAGTTTATCTCCATTCCTAGAGTACCTTATTTAGGTATTAAACTGTATGATTATGTATTATACATATATGTCATATTTATAACCTTTGATGACAGGTTCTTGGTCAAGAATATAATCAATGATGAAATAACACCAGGCCTTTTTAGTGAAACACAATGTATTTTTGGATATTGTTTTATGAAGGGTTTTGAGGAAGGAGCCAATTTCTTAAAAGTGAAGCTCTAATGAATTGTGAGGGTTCCAACAGAGAACCAAGGACTTCAGGTGGCAACGATTTTCAATTCTAAAAAACATAATTAGGTTCACTAGTCACCCCCTCTAAATTAATATATGTAGCCTAAATCAAATAGAAATTCTGGTCATCAGTATCATTAATAACTTGAAAAAGGATAGTAAAAACTGAAACTCTTTAGGAAGAGCTCATTAAAAAAAGTTTTATGAACAAAAATGTATACAAACTATTTCATTTTTATTATGTTTTGGTTGTCTAGCACTTCAGTTTGGATTAAAAAACCTTATAAAATGTAAATTGAATATTTCAGCAACAGTTTACCTTCAGGCTGGTATGAGAACGTGGCTGACTTAACTCCTGAAATTTCCACTGCTCTGATCCAGGGGTCTCTCCACCTTTCTTTGTGTCAGGAGTAAGCAATCCATCTCCAACAGGTAATGGGAAAATCCCTAATGAGATAGGGCGTTCTTTTCTATATGGAGAGGGGAGAGAAAAGATCAAATATTTATTCATTTTTAATTCTTTATTCATCATGGCTATAAGTAATAAACGTGGGCTGTTATGACTTTAGAATCATTACTTTTAAATATTGTCTGCCTATCTGAACAAGTGGACTTAACGAAGAGAAAATACAGGTTCTCAGAAGTTTAAATTAGCCCAAAGAAATTAACTAAGTAGTAAGAAGAAATGATTAAGAAATTTTAAAAATTACTGATGAGTTCGTTGCCCAGAAAGCAGTCTGTAGTCTGCTTTCACAGAGAGAATAACTACTACATTTTCACTGAGGCTTACCATAGCCCTAGGGAAACTTGTAACCTCCTCCTGTAGAAGTGACCCTAGCCCTGGCTTCTAGGCTTCCCAAGGTCTCACACTGACTCCTAGATGTTTACCCAACCTTCTTCAGGGTATGCCTTTTCTGCCTAAAGGAAAATGAAAATTTGATCTAAATCAGGGTAACTGATTAAATAGTAAAAAGAGCTCAAAAGAATTCTATCCCCTAAAGCAAGAAAGCTGTATTTTTCTACAGAACCCATGTATGAGTTCCTTTTAATCAGAGTACATATGAGAAAACCATTGTCAGTTTTTCCAAACAAGGAGGCCAAAATATTCTATGAAAGACTGTAGTTTCCAATGCTTTGTGGGAAATTTCAATGAATAAGAGTTACAATTTTAATAATAATAGAACTGCAACAAGAAATTCCAACTTCGCTGAAGCATAGAAGGTTCCAAATCAAAGAGATCTGAGAAGGTGGAAGCGAGCCTACCACAAGGTCATCCTAGGTCATTAACTCAAAAGTGTGGAAACTGGCAAGAAATAAGACACTAAAGGTTTGGGGCCTTCTGGAACTTGACCTTTACTGGTAATAATTTAAGTTAAAACAGAAATACTGAGGTTATAAATAAAAGTGGCAAAATACTCAGTTTTGCTAAATAAGTATTTTATTCTCTAAACTCATTTTTATACCAAGAAACTTAAGACACTTTTGAAAAGTGCCCTCGCTTAACACAAAGGGCTTGCTCCTCCATCCCTAATGATAAATAGAAAGGATCTGTAAAACTGTCAGAACACTGTGAAAGAAAGAGTAGGTGAAGCAAAAGGCTCAAGAGAGTGCATTTTATTAAGGCTGTATGCACAAGAAAATGAAATGGGATTTTATCAGTTAGAATTAAGTATCCATCATTTCTTCACACTTGGGTTACTTTTCCTACTTGATTTGGGAGGCAAATTCAAATGCAGGTAGGCAGCACAATAAAATGCTGGATTTTAATACCAATTCAAGTTTCTGATGGTGAGCTGCCCCAAACAACCAAATGACAAAAATGAAAGTAACTCATCAGCTATTCTGTTTATACCAGTTATTCCCAAATGCTGGTACAGCAATAAAGTTTTCATACTCTCATGGCAAGGAGAGGCATTATTTATTATATCATGATTAGATAAGATAGTACATATTTTACACATATGCATTTCCATATATCACAGAAGCTGTTCTTTTTGAAAATGACCCTTTTCTACATCTTTTCTGCTTCTTTGATTTTAAAATGCCCTTTCATCAAATGATGACAGCAACTGTAAAGTGTTTTTCTTTTTTTGTTTGTTTTTTAATGTCATACTTGGCAAATAAAAATTTGTTGACCTCATGTTTATCCCTCAAGTTTGGGGGAACATATTTTGGGAACTGAAAATGTAAAGTTCTAAGAGCTACTAGATAATTTTTGAATAAACATATCTTAATGACATAAGCAAAAAAAGTGACTGGGAATTTAATAGATGGAGTTTAATGGAAAGCTCTCTAACCCAAAATACAAAGACAACCAGGAAGATGTTATAGACTTCATGTGAATCCATCACACTAACAAAATCGAAATACAGTCCAGTAATCAGAATTATCTTCTTATATGAATTATAACATACTCATTTTCAAGCATATCAAAAACTGAAAAAGTGTAAAACTACTGAGGGAAGGAGTCTGCTGTGGCTCCAAGTTTTACTTTCCTACTACTGTTAATTACAAGAATTGTTCACACCTCATTATCTTGCTTGTATTAATCATTCAGATACTGCTCTACAGAGGGAATTTTCTTTAGCCACGGGCAGCTATCTGTCAATGACACTCGGTTACATTGTTCCAACTCTTGAAAAATAATCTTACTACGTACATCCCTTCTCTCCATTTTTTACTGAGAAATCACCTAAGAGTTAGGAGGGGGGGAGAAGAACATGTAATTATGCAAGCCAGTTAGAATCCAGCTTTTGAAAAGAAACCCCAAAATGTGAGTGAACATTAGTTTTATACTATGTTGGTATGCATGTTTAGTACTTTTATGTATTACATGCTTCAGTAAAATTCACAGAAGAAACCAAAGAATGGGACAAATGGAAAAATATAAAGTGGCAGATTTAAACCTCTGATGTCCCCATGCTATTACTGTCTAGAAACAAAGTTACGATCAACTCTCGGAATCCTCCTCGTTATATTCTTTTGAAAATGGCCTTAGTACCATACACCCATTTTTTAGTTGTTTACTGAAATGTTACCGTACATTTATGTATTTACATACATAAATAATTTGACAACTATGTTTTGGCTATATTAACATTTAAAGTAAACAATCATTAATAAAATCTAATATATATAAAGGGAAGTGAAAAAAAAAGCCTACATTTGTTTAATACCATGTGGCAAGCACTGAAATGGATGATTTATTTATATTACTTCATTAATCCTCATCAGGAAATAGGGATTATTCTCCCAGTTTTAAGATTAGGAAAAGTGATGCTCAGGGACTTTAGACACTCATAATTGGCAGATAGGATTCAAAGTCAGACATATTTGACTCCAAGGCCCATGTACTTTCCTTGGAACTACCTACTTCTTGACAGTTTAATTTTAATTGTGAAAACTCTGATATCTTTACTCAGACTGACAGCAACTTTTGTTTCAAGGAACTTTTTGAATTTAATCATAACTTATTTTTATAAATAAAATAGCTGGAGCTAATTTCGTTCCGCTAAAAAGGGGGTACACGTAAGTAACTATGGAAGTATTTACTTGTTTAGTTTACTATATATATTGTAATTGATTAAGTACAAAATAATTATCTCACTTGATTTTTAAAACCACCCAATGGGGTGGGAACCTCAGAGGAGGAAACTCAAGACACAGAGAAATTAAGCAATGTGCTAAAGGCCCCACAGCGGACATGTGGCAGAGCACGTGTGCCCAGCCAGTCCAACTCGAGAGCCTCTTACCCACCTCACAGCACAGCACTGACTTCTCGAACAGAACCGAAACCTACAACAGACTTTTAAAATTAGTCTGATTTTAACATTCTACATATTCTTGAGTTAAGGTATATTTAATTTCCTAAAAGCTTATACACACTTACACGTACATATAAATCTTTTATGTACTGAAATATATACAAGTAATAGACTGCTTCTCATTTTTCTAAAACCAGGAAAGAAAATAAATGACCAAGGTATCTAGTTCTAGACCATACTGACCTATGAATTAAAAAGAACTTATTGAAGAAATTTACTATTTTAATTCCTCTTAATTTATCTAAACCCACCATTAAAAGTATTTTAAGTAAACATTTAAATAATAAAAGCTATATACGAGGAGCCCTCATTTAAAACTATGTGCAAAGCAGAAAGCTGAACAAATCAGATAGTTTAGTTTGATGAGTTAGAAACAAAAGAAACCCAAACCTGAAACCTCGAAAATGTAGGAGATGGTTCTTACATGGTACAAGCAGAGGGAACAGCAGAAAAGCTACAAAGATTAATGACTACCCCCACAAGCAGGCATGAATACTTGTCACCCAAGCCTACAAAGAAAGGGCAACATCTAACTAAACAATAGTGAATAGGCTTTGTAAAGCTTTCACAACTTTGATGTGTAAATAACGGAGGAAAACCGAATTCCTTGCCCTAAAAGGTTTAAATCCTTTCACTTTAAAATATAATTTAAGACAAAAATTAGTTCCCATGAGCTGTATCAAAAATTGCAAAAATAATGACTGAACCTCTATCAGTCAATGGATAATTGGAACAAAATAAACACCTCCGGCCTTTGTCTAATCAACTCCAAGTCCCAGCATGTAAGATATTTGCCCCTAAAAGCTCCTATGCTAAACCAGAGGTTGTATGAACTTGGACCTGCCACTCTACTTCTGCTCGCCCTTCACTCTTTCAACACTGCTTAAAACAAGACCACATTGACCTTGTACTTGTAGGTAAGTACAATATGAAAATCATTTTCCTAAGTTCATGGTCTCCAAACACAAAGCAGCATCCCTAAGTGCTGGCATACCAATGAATACAAATAAAAAATAGAAACCCTAGCTTCAGGCCATTTTCCATTGTTTCAGTCTGCAACAGAAATGGTTACAGAAAAGCCAACTAAACAGGGGCTGCTAAGAGAGACTGGAGTACCTGAGTATCCTTGGTAGGTTCTGCGTCAGAGCTGGCACACCCGTAGAGATTGAAAAGTGCACAAGCAGCAAAACAGAGAGAGATACTAAGATAGCAGAATTAATGACCACCGCCCCGCCAACGAAGCCAAACACAAACAGCAGCATGCATCCAGGACTCATGGCGCTGTGCTGGCATGATGAACCGCCCGAACCAGGAGGCCTACACGGGGGCCAAAGGGGTATCTTTGTAGTAAGGATCTGTCATTCAGCTGCTGCCACGAAAACAATGCCATCAGCAGCAGCTTTCCACTCCGTCCTGCAGCAGCTCCGAAACGATGACGTCACCGCGCTCGCCCCACCTTATAACCATAGAGCTGCTGCCCCTAGCATTTATGCAGCAATCCTGAGCGACAGGCAGCCTATTAACTATGTGCCTCTCCACTAAGAGTCCTGGGTTAGCTCATTGGCTACAAAGCTTGGAGATCTACATAATTTATTCACACTCCTACATCAAACAGAAGTCTCGAAAGTAACCCTTTCAAACATGCCTCTCAGTAACAAAAAGGACTCTGAACCAGAATTGAAAATGTTCAACGTTCCCACAAATCAGAAAAATTTACCCTACTGTAATCTCCATTATTAAAAAACAATCAAAATACCTCAATATGCTGCTTAAATGACATGGTTCACCATTTACCTCTGAAATAGTGATGGTTATTTCTATTTTTCTATGCTATTCTTTCCTATAGCATTCTAACCACAGTCGAGAGCTTTTGAATCAGCCTAGCTATTGTTCCAGGATTACAGAACAGAGAAAAACAGAAACAGACATATTATTCATTTCTTTTTTTTCTCAAGGCAAAACATATTAACACAGCTTACCTAATTCTACTATGAGCTGTAGACTCTAGTTGATCACTCCCTGAGAGCTGATGAAGTTTTGTTCTTTCTAAGTGTTCCATATAATTATGGATCATCTGTTTTGAAGGAAAAAAAACACACAGAAATTTAAGACTAATACCTGGAATAAAAACATGGAGTTTTAACAAGAAAAGCATTTTTGTATAAATTTCTTATTTATCAGATTACCCATAGCTCCATATAAAGGAATATTAGACCCTGGCTGGATAGTTCAGTTGGTTAGAACATCATCCCAACACACCAAGGCTGCAGGTTCCATCCTCAGTCAGGGCACATATAAGAATCAACCAATGAACACATAAGTAAGTGGAACAACAAATCAATGTCTCTCTCTCTCTTCCTTCTCCACTCCCTCCTTCCTTCTCTCACTCTAAAAAATAATAAATCAATTTTAAAAAGTATTTTTTAAAAGAATATCAGAATGAAAAAATTTTGAAGGGGAGGGTTGAGGGAGGTAGGGGAGGGCAAAGGAGGGATAAATGGGGACAGAAAGGACTTTATTTTGGGTGATGGGTGCACAGTGCAGTGAGATGATGTTTTACTGAACTGAACACTTGAAACCTATATGGTGTTATTAACCAATGCCACCCCAATAAACTAAAAAAAATTTTTTAGTGGCAAAGAAATATGCAAATGCTTACATTTAAGGATGCTGGTGTCGATAAAAGTAGCCAACATGCTGCTTAGCATAGCAAAAAAACTTTTTACATTGTGATGCTATTAAATGACATAATTTCAACACAAATAACACAAATTAGGATATAGACACTTGGGAGGAGGTGATCAGAGAATTGGTTAAAATAAATAATAGAGCGCATTTGAGAAGTTCATTCAGTGAAATGGGAAACAAAGAAATTAACAAGAAACTTGAGAAGAAATTGACAAGGAGAAAAATCTAAGATGTCCTGAGAAGAGCTTTCAGCTGTGAAGGTTTTTTAACTCCTTTATATGATCTTTTCTATTTTACAAAGGATTCAAAGAGTCAAGATCACTTTGAATTTAATTAATTTAAATGCCAAGATGTTTGTTTATTATCTCTATATATTTAGTTGAAAGAATGCTAATATATTTTCTCCTTTGTTTGCTAATTTACTGATATCATTCCTTAATATAATTATTTATAATAGCAGCACATTAAAACAAATAAAACATCAGAGCACTTTGATTTTGTGTCTTGGATAGACAAGTTGAATATGGTAGTGAAAACTTCAAGAATATCAAGTATACAAACTGCCAAGAAATTCTATAGTCCTATTTGATTCTCAATAATCTGTAGCTCCACTTTTAAGAAACTTAGAATATGTAAAATGCAACTCGTTTCAATCATAAAATAAAAAAGGCTTTGCTAGATACTAACATGATATGAATAAGAAAAATAAATTTTAAAAAATAACAAAAGAAAGGGCAATAAGGGGGAAAAGAAGGGGAAGGGTCTAATCAATGAACAGGTATAAATGACCCATGGATATGGACAACAGGGTGAGGGACTGACTGTTGGGGGAGGGGGGAGCGATGAGGGACAATTGGGGCAACTGTAATAGAGCGACAATTTTTTAAAAAGGGATGTTATCAATTTAAAGGAATGTAAATATTAAGAGCAGGTAAAAAAAAAGAAAAAGGTCAGTATCTTTTTGGGGAATATTTCCTGAATTCTTAAAACTAGCATATCTTTGGAAGTTTCTAAACTTTAGCTGTATGAAGGAAGGTTTCAATATTAATAATTTAAATATTCATTGTAGCATATTAAAAAGACAACTATTAAAAGAAAAAAATTTTAAACAAAATTTAAAAAAATTTTTAAAGTATGCTTTTGTTGTAAATATTTTACTTGGCATTCACATATGATCATTATGAAATACCTAAATCAATTTGAAAGTTATTAACATCAAATAAACATAATGCTGAACTCCGATGCATGAATTAAGATGAGTAATTCTATCAAATCAAACATTTTTAAAAAATATTTTATTTATTATTTTAGAGAGACGGAAAGGGAGGAAGAAGGAACCTGGCCACAACCCAGGCTGGCACCATGACTGGGAATCGAACCAGCGACTCCTTAGTTTGCAGGCTAGCATTCCTTCCACTGAGCCACATCAGCCAGGGCTCAAACATTTTAAAACAGATAATCAGGTTTGTTCCCTACTTAAGACTAGTCCAAACAAGAAATGTACCAAGCAAAGAAAAATGAATACAGAATCACATGAATATGGTATGTGAAAATATTTTTCAACTTTTAAATTTATATATATACACTTCTTATTTAAAACTTACAGATTTTCTCTTTAATAACATTTTGCAAAAATACAGTTTCTGTCTTTGTGTCAGCAAACCAGAAATAATGAGCTGTTTTCTTCTTGTATCAGGAAGAACTTTAAGGAAAAATACTTAAATGAAACTAATATAACAAAGTGATATTAAGGTCAAACCTCAATTTACATCTTCAAAAGGTTTTAGAAAACCTAAGTTAAATTCCTTTATACTGGATGGTAATCATATAAAATTGAATAATTCCAGTGGAAGAATCTAAGTTTCATTAAGCAATTCAGATGAACAGAAACCTCCCATAGATTGCTTTCATACTAACCTATTTATTTAATATAGAATAAAAAGGATTATAAATAAAATGCAAAGATAAAATCAGTTCTACCCCCAAACAGTCTATCTACAGATTGATTCTTGTCTTAAATGATTAAATAAAAAATGGTTCTAATTTAGAAAATGTTGAATTCCAAACTTTCTTCAAATGACTGATCCAATTCAGATGTAGTATTCTAACATTCCAAAGTGGTCTAGGTAATGAAATTGGTTCGAACCCAACTACTCTAGAAGTTAATAGGAGAGAATAATAACAAAGTAGTATCTAACATTTATTGAGCACCAGCCACAAGTCAACCAGTGCATTTACATCCATTGCTTCATTTAAACCTCACAACAGTATTAGAATTTTAGGGGACTCCAGTTTAAGGAGGTTAAAATAACTTGTCCTCTTTGACCAGCTAGTTAACAATCGACTATGTTCTGACATTAACTGGTTGGCTTTGGGGCTAGAACTCAGGTCCCTCCGATCAGTCAACTGAGTAGGTAAACCTTATAGGACTCATGGTGTATCTGGCCTTTTAGTCAATTCTCTAAGCAAACAATAAGCTCATTGTCATTTCTTCCTCACACCCACAAGAAAACCCCACACCCTTAAGCATTTCCTGACGTCTGTAATAAAATATGCACCGATTCTATAAATGCACAAAAGAGCAGAAATTATAAATTGTACCAAAAATAAATTTTAATTACAGGGCTTCATGATGTAGCTCTGGTCTTTGAAAATCACAAGTGGGAAGGCAGGATCAGTACCACCAGATGGAAGAGAAAGAGACGAGAGTAAAATGGGATATGCTTTAGACAGTCTACTGTTGGGTCCACCAGCCTCATTCCTCCTGATTTCAGAACCGTAGTTCTTCACTTTCTCAGGTATGCACATCTATTCATACACAGTCAGGTGTCAATTCAGCAATCAATAGCTAGAGTCATAAAAAAGGATTCTGAGCTCACTATCTGGAAAATCCCAACTCCCCTCCCACCTGGATAACTCTTCACAGCAGAGGCTGACTGTCAATTTTGACTAAAACTGAAAAGAAAGGCAATAGTGAGGTTTTGAAGACAGTAGCATGGATCCCTTTAATTGTGTTGACCTTGAATCTTTCCATACGCAGCCCAACAATCATACATCTACATCCAGAGTCACTCTTCTTAAAGTTGTTGAGGTGCCACAAAGCAAAGAGACACAGAAAAATTTCTAGTACGTTTAACATCCATGTATTCCACAACCTGTAAGTGTTACTGAAAATTCAGAGAATGGATTTAAGACATATCTAGATTCAAATCCAGTCACGTACTAGCATGGGATTTGGGACAAATTACTTCATATTCTCTTTCAAAACTTCAATATGTAAAATGGGTTTGAACAGAGGATAAAATTAGAATGCATGTAAATACTCCCTGATGTAAGACCAGGGTTAAAGTTCAAGTTTTCAGGAATTGATATTAAGAGTATGTACACATGTGGCCAAGTGCCTCACAATTACTTGATGTTTATGTTTCTTTAACTTCCCTCTTCTCTAAGCATGTCTTCTTTTAAGCAAATTCAGTAGTGTGTATGAAATTTTGGATTTGACTAGAGCACAGTTACTCACATTACAAAAATAGACATAGACTTTTTTCCCTAAGCAGCAAACAATGTGTTGGATATTAAGTGCTATTTAAACATTTTTGTGTCTGTTTTAAAAGCTTACCTTGGCTTCTAATAATCGTGAAAAAAATGAAGGTTAAATCCTTCAGACTTCCTTTCCCTGAAGGTTTCCAGAATTTACCTTTAAAGGACACCTGGTTCATTAGCACTGGATAGCTATTTATAACCGCTAATTGAATAACATTTCTTGGATAGATGTATAAACACAGAAAAATGTGGTCTGCAGTGGAACAAACCCACATTTCAAAGCAGCTGTATCAGTGTTACATAAACCTTCCTTGAGGCAGGGAAAATAAAGGGAGCCTATCAGGTCAGAGGATAGAAGCTGCTTGGGACTGAGGGAGAGGACCCCATGAAAAGAAGTGCCCTGCTACATGCCAAATCAGCCTTGGTTACTGCACAGGCCTAGCTCTTGAGCTGGTATTTAAGATTCCTCCTGGGATCTTTTCCCCTGGAACTATCTTCCTGTGAAGGAAGAGGACAGAAAAATTGTTTTATCTTTTTATTTCAAGGTACAGGTTGTTTTTCTGCAGCAACATCACCTTTATTAAATAAATATGTAGCCCTGGCTGGTGTGGCTCAGTGGATTGCTGGCCTGCGAACTGAAAGGTTGCTGGTTCAAGTTCCAGTCGGGGCATGTGCCTGGGTTGCAGGCTAGGTCCCTGGTTGGGGAAGTATGAGAGGCAACTGAATGAAGTATCTCTCGCACATAGAGGTTTCTCTCTCTCTATTTCCCCCTCCCTTCCCATCTCTCTAAAAATAAATAAATAAATAAATAATAAAATAAAATTAAAAATGAGAAAAAATATGAAATTTCACATTATAGTGATTTTTCAAGAATACATGCGTTTTCTGCATACTTACATTTAACACATCCTAATTTAATAATCCTCAATTATTACAAAGGTTAAAATTTCAATGAAAAAAAAGGATCACTCATCACTATCAATTATTTCTGGTACATACACATACTCCCCCAAACATACCTATAATTAGAGCACTGGTAAGCACTGCTAGTACACACTATGTGCAAGGTATTGTTCAGCCACTGAAACGAATGATGTAAAAAGAACCAACAATAAGCTTTGACTAATCAATTGTTTTTTGAATCTTGATATCCACCAGGTGCCATCTAATTAAAACGTGGGTATTTTTTTATATACTGAAAGGCTGCTGTGAGCTGTTCCTGTCTTCCCAGAGCTCTATGGTTCCAGCCCTCTGTGGTCAGTCATCTCCCACTGCCACTGAATCTCAGTTCTGTGGCGCTCCGTGCTCCATGTGCGGCTGTGTGAGCTAGGACAGTAATATCAAACCCTAGGTCGGAAAGAAATTCAAACCCCCTTCTAGGAAAGCAGTAAGCACATTATTCCAAAGCCAGTAAAATTAAGTGCAGTGGGCTTTCTCTCCCTTTAAAGCAGCAATACACAGGTTTCCACCAGAAGCAGGATAAAAAATCACACAAACTAGTGAAGGAAAAAAGGGGAGCTGAAGACTGGAACCATCTGTATCATGGGAGAGATTGGACTAGAAAGGGAAAAAGAGGAATTCTTATTTTTTTTTCTGTTACAAATAGTGCATGCGTCTGTGAAAATCCTATATATTTAGGTATGTGACCCCCAAACTGATCATGATACAACAGAAACAATTTTCACATTACGGAGGTATAAACAAAAGCAATGAATGAAAGGCTGACAGAGAATCATAAAAAGGAGGTTAAAAAAACCCCTCAAGTAAATTTTCCAATTTACTTTCGAGAGATTATGTAAACATAATCTTAGTGGGGTTATTAATTTAAAATACTGAAAAATGTTAAAATTTTGGCTTTGTAATTTTAAATATAAGTATTATGATATGTTAGGAGAAGCTGTCCTATTAAAATATTGAAATTTCATGCAGAAAATCTGTTTAGCTATTTTGATTTAACACATAATAATTTGTATTTATATTATTTGTTATACGCTTAAAGCAAACAAGTCTTTTATCTGAATTATAAATGCGGAGATTCCTATACACAATTTACAAATCCATCATCTCTCAACTGTTAACAAAATAAATTAAATCAATTCTCTCATGTTAGCATTGTGTATACTTTTTATTATGCACACCTAAGTTTTTACTTGACCAGCCAAAGAAACAATTATTGGAGGCACACTGATTCATCAAATGAAAAGTTAATTCCAAATAAAAAACATTAAAAGCACACATTTGGTAATTAGGTAAATGCTAGATGAAATTTAATGTTTTCTGAAAATAATCCCCAAGAATTAAGCTAAGCTGATTTTCAAAGAAAACTTAAGACATAATTCCTAAGTTAATTTTTCTGTCTCAATATTAGCATGGTAAGAACAACCCAAAAACCCACCTCAGTGTGTCTTTGATGTAATGCATTATATTCCTTCTTCAGTTCTGCTTCTCTTTCTTCAAGTCTGCTAACTGAAATTAAGATACATACACTTAATCAAAACAAAATATAAAAAATTTAATTGAAAATTCCACCTTAAAATCTTGGAATGGTTTATCCATAATCCTTAGCAACTTTAGGACTCGCTGCTGTATATGAAATTCTTCACAAAGCTAGTAACCTCATTTTATCCTCCCTAATAAATAAAACTTTCAGAGGAGAGATAAACTGGATTTAAAAACATTAAATACCAGATTGCTTCTCCTAACGTGCATATGTTTATCAGGTCATCCCCCTAAATAGGTTTTTTAAATGATATAAAATTAACTCTTTCAAAAACACTTCACAAATCACCTCATAGAGGTTTTAACCTGGAATTAGGGCCTGATTCATTGATTTCTAACATTATTCAAGCTCTTTCTTCCCTACAGAATATTCAAGCTCTAACATTATTCTAACATTATTCAAGCTCTTTCTTTCCCTACAGAAAACCTACAGAGCAGTATGTGAAAATGTCGTTGTTAAGTATTGGGATACTTTTTCTGCTTTGAGTCTTAATTTCAGGGATTCATCCTTTTATTTAGCTCCCTCTGCTGATGGAGTTTGTGAGGGGCACTGATTTGGGGAAGTGCTCACAGAATACAACTTTATGGTATCCAAAAAAAAAAAAGTTTTAGACTAGAAAGAAAGTCTTTAAAAAATCTAAAAAGTTTTAGAATGCTCGGACAGGATTTCACAGGAAAGAATCATAGCAGAAAGGACTAATTCTGCAAGAAGGTAGAGTTTAAGCAAGACCATGAAGAAATTACAAGATAGATGATGATGAGAGTGTCCCAGGCACTGTTACCACAGAGATGGGAACACAAAACCATGCTGGGGGTAAGGCAGAGAGGGGCAACTGGCCAGCCTGGAGGGCCCATACTGGCTAAGAGGTAGTGGAAGGTAGTCTGGTGGGGAGAGACATAGCTGGTGCTAGAGGGGCTTGTCAAAGTGCTCATTTAAGTCTGTTTGAATGCCTGGTATTAGAGATTCTCTCCTGGTGTAAAGGTCAGCTACCTGCAAATACGCAAGGTAGTTTGTTAGTGATAATCTGTGACTATGTCAGAAGGCTGCAGAAGTAACTACTATGAACTATCAGCACACATACAAATATTTTCATATGCCTGATGTGAACGCAGCAGATACGAAACAACACACAGTGTGTGCTGCTTGCTAAACTCATACTGGTTTGTGTGGATTTACTTGTCACCTTTGTTTGAATGTCTTGAAAATATGTTACTCATTAGGAAAGCTGTAGCTCTGACTTCCGATTTGTTTCTAATCAAGCCTCTAATTTGTCTCATTTAATTTACACCAGTGAGTAAACACACATTACAGTCCCCATGATGCACACTTTATTGTGCCAGGTAAGGGTTTAGTACACATACTACTCATCTTATCCTGTGGCTGAGAACAATAAAAAGCACACTTGTAATGCAGGTGTGTTATGAAAACACAATAGGTATCGAAACCATAATTTTTAGTGCTACTTCTCTGCTTCTCATTTAAAAAGTATAAATTCAAGCGAATCGAGTTATTTAGTAACAATTTCTTCTATTTGTCAATCTGATTGAAAAGCTTAATCCTAAAACTACTGGGAAAACTTTATTTATTTTTAATCGCACATCTTCCAAGATTTTCTTGGTATTATGCAACCAAGAAAGAAAAAGAAAAAACCTGGAGGCTAAGGCTAAAATAAAGTCACAACTATTACCCATAACCCTGACTTCAAATTTGTGTCCCACACTAAACCCTCATTACTCTTGTCAGCTAATTTGATATGAATCCATAAAATAAATTTATATCACCATCACCACCATAACAGCTAACATTACTAGTACTTATTATGTACCATGCACTGTCCTACATATGTTATATAAGCTAACTTATTTGAGCCTGACATTAATCTTATGATGAAAATATCAGTACATTCATTTTAGAAAGGAGGTAACTGAAGCAAAAAGGAGTAAGTAACTTGTCCAAAGCCACACAGCTAATAAATGGAAAAACTAGGATTCCTAACGGAGGAATCTGGGTCCAGAATCTGTTTTGAATTACCATGCTATAATACTGCATCTCAAGTAATACTCTTTTTGGACTTCTGGCCAAGATGGAGGCATAGGTAGATACGCTTTGTCTCCTCGCTCAACCAAAAGGACAACAACTTAAAAACAAAAAATAACCAGAACTGCCAGTAAATCGAACTATATGGAAGTCCAATAACCAAGGAGTTAAAGAAGAAACATTCATCCAGACTGGTAGGAGGAGTGAAGACGGGTAGCTGGGGTGGAGAGGACGTGCAGCAAGGCTGCGGCTGGTAGGCTGGATGGTCCCACATTTGTGTGCGGATAAACCAGGAGGAACAACTGGGGAGTGAGAGAGACTGTGCAACCCGGGGTTCCAGTGCAGGAAAAGAAAGCCTCAAAACCTCTACCAGTAAAAACCTGTTGCAGCAGCGGGAGAAACTGCCAGACTCACAGGAGAGTTCGCTGGAGAGACCCACAGGGTTCTAGAACGTACACAAACCCACCCACCTGGGAATCAGCACCAGAAGGGCCCAATTAGCCTGTGAGTAGCAGGGGAAGTGACTGATAGCCGGCCAAGGAAAGGGCACTGTTCCCTTGGACCCCGCCCCGACAAGGCAGTGCTGCCCTGCCCTGGTGAATACCTATGGCTCTGACCCTCAAAAGGTAATAGGCACCCGAGACAAAAAATATATGGCCCAAACAAAAGAAAAGATCAAAGCTCCAAAAATAGAACTGAGCGATAAGGAGATAGCCAACCTAACAGATGCAGCGTTCAAAACACTGGTAATCTGGATGCTCACAGAATTAGTGGAGTATGGTTGCAAAGTGGAGGAAAGAATGAAGGCTATGCAAAGTGAAATAAAGCAAAATATATAGGGAACCAACAGTGAAGGGAAGGAAACCGGGGCTCAAATCAACAATTTGGAGCAGAAAGAAGGAATGAACATTCAACCAGAACAGAATGAAGAAACAAGAATTCATAAAAATGAGGAGCGGGTGAAGAACTTCAGGGACAACTTTAAACACTCCAACATCTGAATCACAGGGGTGCCAGAAGGAGAAGAGGAAGAGCATGACATTGAAAACTTACTTGAAAAAATAATGAAGGAGAACTTCCCCAATCTGGCAAAGGAAATAGACTTCCAGTAAGTCCGGGAAGCTCAGAGAGTCCCAAAGAAGTTACACACCAAGACACAGCATCATTATATTATCCAAGATTAAAGATAAGGAGAGAATCTTAAAAGCAGCAAGAGAAAAGGAAAGAGTTACCTACGAAGGAGTTCCCCTAAGACTATCAGCTGATTTCTCAAAAGAAACCTTACAGGCAAGAAGAAGCTGCAAAGAAGTATTCAAAATCATGAAAGACAAGAACCTACATCCAAGAATACTCTATCCGGCAAAGCTATCATTTAGAATGTAAAGGCAGATAAAGTGCTTCCCAGATAAAGTCAAGTTAAAGGAGTTCATCACCACTAAGCCCTTATTAAATGAAATATTAAAGGGACTAATCTCAGAAAAAGAAGATGATCAAAAACATGAACAGTAAAATGACAACAAACTTAGAACTGTCAACAACTGAACCTAAAAAAACAAAAACAAAAACAAACTAAGCAAACTGCTAAAACAGGATCAGAATCACAGAAATGGAGATCACATGGAGGGTTATCAGCGGGGAGAGGGAGAGGGAAGAATGGGGGAAAAGGTACAGGGAATAGGAAGAATAAATGGTAGGAACAAAACAGACAGGGGGAAGTTAAGAATAGTATAGGAAATGGAGAAGCCAAAGAACTTATATATACGACCTACGGACATGAATTAAGTGGGGGACTGCTGGTGGGGGCTGGGGTACAGGGTGGAGGAGAATAAAGGGGAGAAAAAAATGGGACAAATAGCATAATCAATAAAATTTATTTATAAAAAGAACTACTCTGTTTAATCTGTTTTATATACTGGAGCCTACTTTAAAATTTTACTTGTAAAAAAAAAAAAAGTAGAGACACTACTTACAAAAAAAAAACCTAGTCGTAGACAGGCACTTCAACTCAAAGGTATAAAAATGCCAAGTAAAATACATGCCCAGCTTTATTAATCATGGAAATGCATTTTAAAACCAAATGCAAGACCATTATATACCTGTCAGAATAGCTCAAATGAAAAATACAATGCATCAAGTGCTGGTGGAGCAACTGTAATTCGCATATACTGCCGGTATGAGTAAAAATTGGTATATCGAATTTGAAAACTGGCAAGATTTAATGAAGTTGAATATTTGCCAACCTTGTAACAAAACAAGTTCATTGCTAAGAAGTATATAAATGCCTCCATCAAAGGGCGGTTAAAACAATGCTCAAAGTAGTACTATTGTAATAATCCAAACCTAGAAACAAACTATGAACATCTGTATGGATAAATATCCATGTACTAGAATACTATATAACAATGAGATGAACAAATTATTGCTATACACAACATCACAGACTAATCTCACAAACAGGATATTGAGGGAAAGAAGCAGAAGCAAAAGAATACAAAGTTCATCCTGGTTGGTGTGGGCTCAGTTGTTTGGAGCAGACCTCCCGTAGACCAGAAGGTCACGGGTTCCATTCCTGGTCAGGGCATATACCCAAGTTGTGGGCTGAATCCCTGGTCCGAGTGTGAGTGAGAAGGCAACCAACTGATGTTTCTTTCTCTCTCTCTCTCTCTCTCTCTCTCTCTCTCTCTCTCTCTCTCTCTCTCTCCCTCTCCCTCTCCCTCTCCCTCTCCCTCTCCCCCATCCCTCCCTCCCTCCCTCCCTCCCTCCCTTTCTCTGTAAAAGAAATGCAAAAAAAAAAAAAAGTCTTCAAGTGCGGATAAAAACAAAAACAAAACAAAGTGCAAACACATACAGAGCTAATCTAATGTGTTACAAGTCAAGGCAGTGGTTACCTTTGGGGAGGAATTAGCAGTCTGATGAATACGACCTCACTCTACCCCAATCCAAACACAGTGTGTTTCCAGTTACATAGGAACTTTCCTTGGCTCAAATACTTGTTATTCTTTATGTTCTCCAGCAACTGCTATAAATTTAACAGGATTTAATCAGACTATTCAGAACCATTACAAACAAGGTGTGTTGATTCATCATTAAAATGTATAGGCTGCACTGGCTGGTGTGCTCAGTGGATTGAGCAACAGCCTGCGAATGGAAACGTTGCCAGTTCAATTCCCTGCCAGGGCACGTGCCTGGGTTGTGAGCCAGGACCCCATTTGGGAGCGTGCGAGAAGCAACTTATTGATGTTTCTCTCGAATGTCGATGTTTCTCTCCCTTTCTTTCTCCCTCCCTTCCCTTCTCTCTGAAAATAAATAAAATCTTTTTAAAAAATGTATAGGTAGATGAGCAAAAATGTTAGCAGATTAGAGAATTAAGAAAGAAAAACAGATGGGCATCCTGGGATGATAAATTGGAAGTATTCTTTTGAAAGTCATGTTGGTGATCTCCGTTAAAATAAGCAATGTGTATATCTTTGACTCAGTATTGCTGATCTTATTTAAAACACACCAATGTCCAAATATATGAAAATGGATTTTCTATGCAACATATATCAACTCCCAAACTGGAACTACCCCCACATGTGTCATTAGTTGGTTGGTGAAGTGAATTATTATAGTCATACAATGGACTACAATGTAGTGACTTTGCTAGTTCCAAATTATGTTATCTCAGGTATATTAACCACTCTGGGTCTCAATTTACTTATTTATAACTGACGAATAATGACAGCACATCAGAGCTGATATCAGGATTCAGTGAGTTAATATTTGTAAAGGGTACAAAGTAGAGCCTGAACACATGTTTTTCAAATACAACAACAAAAAGCAATGTTAAAAGGAATGCAGTATATCTGTATGTACTGACATGGGATGGTGCCTAGAACTGAAGGGAAGGATGTTAAATATTGCTATATCTGAAAATAAAAAATACAAAACAATTTACAATATGCCACTACCATGTCAACAAAGACAAAACTGAACCAATTATCTCTCCCAAACCTGTTTGTTCTTTCCCGTAATCTCCTTATTTGGGCAAAAATCTCTCGTTATCCTTTAGTTCTTCTCTTTCCCTCACGTCACATATCCAAGCTATCACATATCCAAGCTATCAGCAAACTGTTTTACTTTCAAAATAAACCTAAACTCTGACCACTTCTTACCAACCCCATCACATTCACCTTGATCTAAGACATCATCTCTTGCCTGAATTACTACAATTATCTCCTGACTAGCATCTCTGCCCTAGCCTTCACTCCCTTGTATTCTCGAAATAGTAGCCTGGGTAAAAAGTCAGAGAGTGACCAACTGAGCAAAACCATGTCACATTTTTTTTTAATCCTTACAATGGGATATACATATATATACACATACACAGATACCAAAAATTACATGTGCCACTCCCGGGCCTGGTCCACTGAAAGCCTTCCACACATAATGCTCCATTTCCTTTCCTCCAACTAAATGTAGGTGACTGATTAACTTGCAGCGGAAAGCTGAAAAGAGCCTGTGTCACCAAAGGAGCCACCCATCTATGGGAAACATCCACTTTAAACTTCACATGAACAAGAAAGGACATATAACATGTGAGTCAATATATATATTTTTTGTAGCACAGTTTGTGTCTTTGTTATTCTGGATGATTTTCTGAATGTTATTCTGGCGATTATTCACTCTAACCTAACACCTCCAGCAAGTACCTTGACAAAAAACTGTCTATGACTTAACATATTTTATGTTTTCTTTACCTGTACTGTGATTCTAAAGACTAGTATTATCTTTTTAAGTATATGAGTTAACCACAGATCATATAATACAAATTGATAGCCTCTCACTCTTTTCTGAAAATATTTCCAATACTCAGTACAACCATGTAGTCAAAGGACTCTGTTTTCTCAATGCCTACCCTCACGAGATACAGTATTTAACTGAGAAGTACTTTTAAATGCTGGGAAGAGCTGCCTCTTCAAAGTCTTGAGCCATCAAGTAATTATTACTAAGGGGAAAAGCAAAGGGAAGAAGAAGGGAGGGGAAAGTGTTAAAGACATGCCCACCTGAGTAAGAATGGTACACCCCTGAAAACCCCAAGTACCGTAAAATTAACCTATGCTTATATTGTTGCATTATACCTGAAGTACATTAAAAGATCATTTCTTGTTTAATAGCTCCCATGTGAACCCAAGCCTCAAAATGACCTCAGGAAAAATTCTAAAACCTTATCATTTTCCTCATCACAATAGCCACAACATGAGGTTAACTGGAAATAAACAAGATTCTCTTCACTCTTCCTATTCCAAAACAACAGATAGCTAATTGGCCATTTTTTAAAACTGCAAATATTCTGGGGAGAAAACAAGAAAGGAACCTTAAAAGGGGGGCGGGGTAAAGAAAAAAAGAATAAAAAGATTAACCCAAAATTTCCCCCTTATAATAGTTAATGGAGATACTTCAGCTTGTTTTAAATTCTCTTTCTCTCTATCCTTTTTTCCAACAAGCAAGAGGATATGATTAAGACAGGAAGAGCCACCTGCTCTACCTGCTCAAAATCAGAGCTTACCTCCTTAGAATGATGGCCTTTGCCAAGTTTGGAACACCTTCCATCTCTGTTGTCTTCTGCCCCATCAGACTGCTGATAGGCCTACGGGGGGAAGAAAGAGAAACAGACCTGCTAGATCGCCGTATCCAACTCATTATTTGCCTTCTCAAAAGGAACCTTCAGTTCTTACTATTCACGGAAGGCAGATAATCCAATTGTTACTTGGCCTCAGAAGACTGACATTGGTCTTTCAGAAGCTTTTCCTTGAAGAATTTACCATCAAAAGTCTCAACGGGTAAGTAAGAATCAAATGCTGACGTAAGAGCAAACAAATCTCAAATAACCACATCAAAACAATAATAAAAACCTCTCCTCTGCCAACTACGCCTTCACTATATCTCTAAATTTCAAAAGATTTTCAGACAGATAAAATGTTATTAATCAATGACACAATGTGAAATTCTAAAGTATTCTCATGAATCAGTGATCACATCCTTAGAAGACAGTAGGATAACTTCAAAGACTCCAAGTGGTAGGGGCATCTAGCGACCTGATCTAGTCACTGTCTCGAAAGTGCTACCTTGCCATACAGGACAGAAAGGTGACGAGTCTACCAAAAGTCCCTGTGCAGAAAGAGTCCGTGCTCCCCTCAGCACGTATTCCTGCTTCCCTCCACGGTCAGGAAATATTTCCTTATGATCAACAAAAACCAACAATTTTCTCTAATCTGCCGAGATAACAGAACAACAACTTGGTAGTCTTCCTTGCCCATCCCTGTATGTGTCTGAAGGAGCAGTCATTTTTATTCTGTTTTCTAAGGTAAATCACCATAAATCCTTTAACCCTTACTCGTAAAATTAATTTCCTATGAAACCTTTAGTTCTAGATATTAATTATAAATTACAACCTTAAGGTTCTCAATAGCTAACACTAGACTACAGAGATGAAAAGAGTACAAATACAGATAATAAAACATAAAACACATCTGAAGATCACATGAGATATTACCTAATGAAGCAGAACTACTGAAATGTTAGTGTTTTGCATAAATTATCTTGTGCCTAATTTTCTGCTTTCCCTCTCACAGATAGGCTCTAAAAAAAAACACCCTTAAACAAAGTATATTAAATATATATTCTTAATATTGCAAAGAACTAGATCTAGATTTAAGTTAAATGAAACAGAAGTCACTCTCTATACAACGAACTTTATTTTTGTCATTTTTTAAAATCAGAAGATATAAGCTCCTAAAGCTGACTTATTTAATGCTGCCTTTCAATGAAAATATATACCATCAGTTACCTACTTTAATGATCTAAAAATAATGTAGACAGAACTGCCTACTGACAAGATAAAATTAAAAATGGGATATGTGACCAGTTACAGTATGATTCAAATTCTGAGAATATTAACATTCAGTGTCAATTGCAAAACACAGTAATGAGGTCAATAAAGCCTTTTACCGGCCTGAAGGTTTTCTTTTTAAGTGATTTGAAAAATGCTGACAGAAAATATTTAGACCTTCTCAACTATTAACTTTGGTATAAACTATATCTAAAAATGAATTTTCCTCTGTGCTGTAGAAATTCTCAATATATCTGTCACATCATTAATAGAAAGACATTGCTCATAAATAATGCCCAATGTGGTCTAAGCCATTTATTCCTTTAAAACAAAAAATGTTAATCATTATACGACTTCCCTATACTTTCCACCTACTAATATGTGTAAATTCCTTTTTTTTTAAAGATTTTATTTATTTTTAGAGAGAAGGAAAGGGAGGGATGCAAGGGAGAGAAACATCGATCAGTTGCCTTTCACGCACTCCCAACTGGGGACCTGGCCTGCAACCCAGACATGTGCCCTGACCCGGAATCGGGAATTGAACCAGCAACCGTTTGGTTCACAGGCCCACGCTCAATCCACTGAGCCACACCAGCCAGGGCTAGTAGTCTGTAAATTCTTATGACCAACAAATAAGAAGTGTCTCCCATACAATAAGAAGTGTTTCACGGTAAAGGTTTGAAGTTTTCTTATCACAGTAAGTTTTAATACCAAATTTAAAGAGGAAATGAATGTTATAAGGGAAACGTAAAGGGTAGAAAGATCAGAGTACAAGGCTCTACCCCAAATGTCTTCAGTTGTCAAACATATTTTTCCATTTAATTTTTAAAAATGGGATTTTCATTCAAAGGAAGGAAGGGCAGAGTCAGAAAAGAATCTTTAAATAGCTTAAAACTACTGTCATCTAAATCTTGCCTTCTTCTCTCACAATTCAAGAGAAAACACATCTGATATAAACTCAAGAAGCTTAAGGGAAACAAATCTTTCCCAAAAGAATCACTGGTAAATGATTTTGTACCAGCTCTGGGTGCTAATATATTATATATAATGTTTCAAGTTCATATTATTATAAATAAAATAAAATATGCAACTAAACTTTACTTCTCCAATTCTGTTCACATTAAAAATGACCAAACACAATTAAATATCAAGAACCACTGAACTATCCATAATTCTTTGACCAACTTTCTTAAATATATTCTAAGAAAATTATTGACAGAGGGAAGCCTATAGGTGTGAAAAATATTCCCTGCAATATGATTCACTATAGTGAAAAAAATGTCTAAGCACCAACAGAAGTTTGGTTTTTTTTTTTTACTTTACCAATATTTATTTTTACTCTGATTCATTCCCTCACTCCACAAAATATTTGAAATAGCTTACAAGAACATATAACAATTCATTATATATATGAATACAATGTGGATCAAAGAAAAACATTTAAATATGCTAATCGGGTAAAATCCAAACAGTTGCACTTGTAAGTTTGTTCTGAGTTTATGAGTCGCCAACATAAAACAAAACAAAGTGACCACTAAATAATTCTCATTAGAGGAAAGAATAAAACATAGTTCCTCAGGGAAAACAGAATGGTTAGCAGATGGCATAGCTTCTGGATGATGGGTACAGGCAGACATTTAAAAAACTTAATTACTGACTACGTATAGTCAATAATATTGTAATAACTATGTATGGTGTCAGGTGGGTATTAGACTTATCAGGGTGATCACTTCCTAAGTTACAGAAATGTCTACGCACTATGCTGTGCACCTATAACTAATATAATATTGTATGTCAACTAAATGAAAAGTGAATTTAAAAAAATAACAAAGATTACACAACAAAGAAAATATGGTAATATTAAGGAAAAGATACAAAATTATAATATACACTCCAACTGTAGTGATATAAAATCTACCCATGAAAAAAAGACTAGAAAGTCATATATATCCTTCTCCCACCACGCAAAATAAACTATGATTCCTTTGGCTGTAATGATCATATCGTACTCTTCTGTACCACAGCCACATACCTAGACTAAACACCAGGCATACTATAGTAGTTTAATATTTTTAAGTGTGTTAAAATATCTGTATTTACTTGATTCATTTAAGGTATTTGGCTTACAAGGTACTCAATATACAACAGAACTAATGAACAGAAAGTATTTTCTGATGAAGAACCCGTTACTGCCACCCTATGAATAGGAAGGTTGGTAAGTGCAGGCCACTTACACAGCTGAAAAGCACCGACAGGTCTTTCTCAATCCACTACTTCCTTATTCCACTCCATATATATTTCAGATTCTTCCTCAAGGCTCACAAGATGTTAACTACCAAGAAATATTATTACTCCCAAATAAGAAATAATATACATTTTTGAAAAAAACAATAATATTTCTTATATAGTTACAATTTTGAAAACAGAGCAACCAGAAATCTCCAAAATCAAACATGACCACAATTATGTTTGAGTCCATAAATTATGGACTCAACTTCTCACCACTGTGAAATCATATGACAACCTGACAGATTCCATACTATCATAGGCTGGAAAGTGTGACCTTTAATTCAGTTCCTATTTCTTGATCTTTTTTTGCTTCTTAAATAGCAAGTAACTAAACCAAAATTTCCCCTTTTAACATAGGAAGCAGTCTTCAAAGCAGAACTTGGACTTTTACTGTGGCTGCGTTTTAAAAGGGATATGTGCTCTAAAACATTTACAAGTCAGAACTGACAGTCTTTAATATTAAAGACTCTAACATGTTATATAAGTATAAGCACGGAAATCAGACGAGATACTGTTATTATATGGAACACAAACAATGGCACTAACCAGGAAATCCGTCCTTCCTCACTATAGGTATCACCATCAGTCATTTCTGTGGCCTTCTTATTTAAAACCACATGTTAGAAACCCTTAAAAATACATTTACGACGTTAAATAAATTAAGTAGTTTGGGTTATAGTAATTTTAACAAAAGGCACTATATATGCTTCAAAAACTAAAATTAACAGAATCTTAAATAGTCCAGATATTGCTTCCTATTATACAAAAGAGAATCAGTATACTATGACATACACCCATTTAAATGTTTTCATCTTTTAAAAAAAACATATTCCCAGTCCTGGTTTTCCAATAGGACAGGGGGCTGATGATACTTAAAGATTACCTCCAACCATCACCATTTTTAAAAATAAGCAGCTTTGATACATAGTTGGAGATTTGGGGGAGGAAACCTAAAGAAGTGTAATGAAAAAATATTCAAATTATTTTCCCTCCAAAATATTTCTCAGATGTTTAAATGTGGTAAAGACTAGAAAGAAAAAATTAAGATATACTAAGATTTCACATTATATCCAGTGAAGGCTAAGAGAAAAATAGAAGAGAAAAACAATTAGATGTAAAAGAAAGTAAAACTCCAAGGTATCATAGGAAAAGGGAACAGACCCCAGAGCATTCATAAAAAGTGGCTCCTTACAGCTTCAGCTCATGGACCAAGAGATTAATGGTCAGGCGGGGAACGAGGGGGGTTGTTGTTTTGGAAAGATATTTATTTATTTATTTATTTATTTATTTATTTATTTATTTATTTACGGAGGGAGGGAAGGAGGGAGGGAGGGGAAAGGAGGGAGAAAAAGAGTGAGAGGAATGCCAGCTGCCTCTCACATGCCCACAAGTGGGGACCTGACCTGCAGCCCAGGCATGTGCCTGCAGCAGAACTGAACAGGATACATCATTTGCGGGATGATGTCCAACCTACTGAGCCACACCAGTCAGGGCTGGCTATTTATTTATTTGTTTGTTTGTTTATTTTTAGAGGGAAAGGAAGAGAGGGAGAAAGAAAGGAAAAGAAATATCAATGTGAGAAAGAAACACTGATCAGTTGTCCCTTGAACACACTCCAACCAGGGACCAAACCCACAACCCAGGTATGTGCCCTGACCAGGAATCAAACCAGCGACCTTTCATTTTGCAGCAACTTGCCCAACCAACTGAGTCACCACAGTTAGGGGGCTGAATGGTTGGTTTTGATTAACCGCAGCCGTAAGTTCTTTAACTATAATTTAGACACCAAAATTTATTTCAAAATGAGATATGAGACTCCTGGGGGAGATATTAACAACAAAAATAATGTTTTCAGAACAAATATAGTTCAAGACCATAGTCAATACTTGGTGAAGAATTTCCTCATCCCTTCCCTAGATAACTATCAATTATTTTTAAAAGATACCTTAAAATAAAAAGATACCTTATTTTTAAAAATTACTTTGAATTAAAACAGAAAACAGTAATCAGTACATTTGAGACAGAATGGATACCACAGAACATCACAACTCCAAAAAGGGTAGATATGATTCACTGGACTGCATAACAAATCTTAATTAAGAGACAACTGTATTTTGTTTACATTGACTAGAAAGGAACAGGAAGTAGGTTTTTAAATTTTTAGTTATAAAAAAGATAAAGTGTATGCAAAAAAATTATTTTTTTAATAATTTTTTTGTCAGTCATTTATTCCATTTGGTTACTTTTGTGGGAAAAACAGCACTATCTCCTTTGAATTTAAAAGAGATGTTTTAATGGATTTTAATATCAAAAATATGCAATTTAAAGTACAAGGTAATTCTTTTAATAACTCCCTTATCATAGAATCAGATTAATTAATGCATAAAAGAATTCTAGAAGAGTGCTTTTATATTGAGTAATTTTAAAAAGTTCCTTATCCCAAACTTGGTACTCTTTTCAGAAATCAAGAGGAAAATTTAATGGATAAAATAATGAGAGGCTGGTTCTGTTAACTGTGCCATTAGTATTTGGTTCTAAAATACTACAGAATACCTGATATGAAAACACAATCAAGTTAGGATTAAAATATCTCCAATAGCTAATTTTTCTTCTTTAAATAGAAAACACTCAATTCTTAAAATATACCAAAAGCTTAATTGCCACTAGATGAGTGGTACAGTAATGTGACTCCAGGAATGTATTTGTTAGTGTATGCAGCTCTTTAATATCTCACGTTTCTATAGTAAACTGACAGAAGTCATTTGGTGCATTCTGTGTTAACAAAGGAAGGGTTTAGTAGTCCATGTATCTATAAGCCTAAAATACAAAGACATGGCACATGGTTTATTCTGAATCACTCTAGTTGGCTTCTGTTACCAAACATCCATTAGTTCCCTTCTGTGACATCTGCTTAACAGCCACCTGAGTTCTCTTTGAATTCTGGAATGCCTGAACTCCAGGTTCCCAGGGATTCTAGGCTCTTCCATTGTCTTAGAGGGAGCAGTCAGTTATCACACACACTGCAAGCCTGGTAGTGAAGGTTATCCAGCCTAAATGCCAGTCCCTTAACAGCAGGTCTGTATGCACCCTTACGGGGCGATGCAGGGAGGGGTAGCTGCTGGCCATCTGTGGCTCCCTAAGAATCTGAAAGTTTACAATGCTAAGGTGAAAAACTGGGGAGCACTCTGCCTGCCTGCATCAAACCTAAAAATAGGCCACAAAGCCTCTCCCCCAAGGTGTGGGGTGGGGGTGGGAGGGAGAAGTGGGAGACATCTGTAATTGTGTCAACTATTTAAAAAAATGTCTCTCCCCAATTTCTTCTTCTAATTTTGACTTAATTAGGACCACTTTCATTAGTCAAAAAGGAGAAATCATCATTGGGGTTTGAAACAGTAACTGTTTTTATTTTTTTTTAAGATTTTATTTATTCTTTAGAAGGAGAAGGGAGGGAAAAAGAGAGAAACATTGACAGACTGCCTCTCCCGGCCGACAACACAGGCATGTGCCCTGACCAGGAATCAAACCAACAACCTCTCGGTTCGCAGGCCGGCACCCAATCTACTGAGCCACAACAGCCAGGGCCAGTAATTGTTTTGAAAGCAAGAATAATATATAAAATTATATTAAAATAAAATAATTCTGAAAAATGATAATCTAAATTCCCTCAGTTTTCCACTACGAAGGAACAAAAAAGAGAATTCGGTCATTTTTTAAAATATGTACTTCAAAGCTAGAGTTTCTCTTACATTTGAAAATCCCAAAACAATACAGAAGCCAATGAAACTGTGTGTAGTAGACCAAAATTAGAAGAAATGGCCCTGTCTGGGCAGCTCAGTTGGTTAGAGTGTCATCCCAATATACCAGGGCTACAGGTCTGATCCCCCATCAGGGCACATACAAGAATCAACCAATAAATGCATCAGTAAAAGGAACAACAAATCGATGTTTCTCATTCTCTCTCTCCAAAATCAATCAATTAAAAAAAAAAATCTACATGTACACAGCCCTGAATCCGACAGAGTGGACATAGTGGATACAGCTGATACAGATAATGTTAACTACAAAGGCTGAGAGCTAAATCGAAAAAGAAAGTCTTACAGGTATTTTTGATTTAGTCATTTCTACAGACAAGGGCGCCACGTGAAAACGTGAACAAAAAAGAACTAAACCTAGCTCCCAGGTCTCACTCTTGAGTCTGGGATGATAATTCCAAGCATATATTTGGAACCCTAGTCAAATGTCAGGATGAGTCATTGCACTATTACAGCCCGCTCATTAATGTGTACTTATGAAGAGAGGTATTTTTACTTACTCTGGTCAGCATAGTTTTTTGCTTTGAGTTCAAGTTGTCTTGTTTGAGATTCTAAAGATTCCACTCGGGTCTGTAAATCCTTTTTTTCCTGCTCTTGAGAGTCTTCAAATTCAATGAATTTCTAATAAAAGAAATATTATTTTCATTAGCAAAATGAAAATTTTCAACATTATCAACTCCTGTGTTTCTTGGTATCACAATTTGGCATTAACTACTCAAAATGATCTCAGAATCACAAATTTAGGTTGATTTTTCTTTCTCTATAAAAATTAAGTTTTAAAACCTCCAAATACAGAAGGAAAAGCTGACAAAATAATTTGTTTATGAACGTGTTTTCACTTCATATAATAAGCACTGAAAAGGAAATATATATTTACATATATATATCTATATCTTCTACCCTTAAAATATAAATCCCTTTACTAGTATACTTGCATATTCATCTGAATTCAAGACACAATTTTTTTAACATAATTTTATACTTAACATGTACAACAAACAGAGAACCAAAGGATGATGAAATAGCAATAAATACTTGTTAAATGATTGATTAATGGACAGTCTTCCAGAGTACCTGAACCATGGAATTTAAATTCCTAAGAAAAAAAGCATGTGCTAGAAATATCCCCACCAAATTTAATGTACTAAAACTGTTCTCATCCAGGAGATTATCATTGAATATAATCATCAAATCTCAGTCTTCATCTTAACCAGCATCGTTTGAGAGCTGATTGTTCCTTAAAACATTTTTTTTTTTTTAATTTGGCTTCCAGGACCTTTCCTTCTTTTCCTCTATTTTACTGCTGCTCGTTCTTGGTTTTCTTCGCTGGTGCTTCCTCTTCTCCCCAAACTTCTTAACATTGGCAAGCTCAGTCCTTGGACAACTTTTCCTCTTCTTTGTTTACTCTTATATTCCCTAGTGACCTCATCTAGTTTCATGGCTTTAAATACTAACTATATGCTCACAACCTCCAATCTCTGGCCCAGTAATGAATTCCAGATTAGTATGGCCAACTGCCTACTGAATAACTTCATTTGAATACCTAATAAGCATCTTAAACTTGACATGTCAACACTTGTTTCTCCTGGTCTTACCTAGCTCATTAAATTACTGTGGTCAATTGCTCAGGCCCAAAACTTTAGAGTCGGTTTTGATTTTTCTTTCTCTAACACCTCGTCTCCAATCCACCAGCAAATCTACCTTCAGATCCAAATACTTTTCCTCATCTCCAATCCCATCCTGGTCTGTGCCCATTCATTATTTATTGCCTGGATTAATTCAATAGAACAGCCTCCTAACTGGTTTCCTTCTACCCTTGCCCCTCTACAATGCATTCTCAACACAAGAGAGTACTAAAAAGTAAGGCAGGTCACACGAACAACAAAACAGTATAGCAGATCAGTTTACACCTCTGTTCAAAATCATCTGACTGCTTACATTCTCCCAAGGTCCTTATCATAGCCTTCAAGGGAGGACCAACACAATCTGCCATCTTCTCACCTCTCTGACATCATCCTCTACTACTCTTCCACTTCCCTACTCCCTCATATGCTGATTCAGGCCTACCTGCAGTTCCTCAGACACTCCGAGCCTTTGCACTTGCTTCCTACTGCCTGGAATTCTCTTCCTCCAGATATCTAAATGGCTCACTCCCTCCTCACCTCAACATCTTTGTTCAAATGCCACCCTTTTACTAAGACTTTCCCTGCTCATTGTATTTTATTCTATTTATTTTTTAAAGATTTTATTTATTTTTTATTTTTAGACAGAGGCAAAGGGAGAAAGAGAGGGAGAGAAACATCAAGGTGTGGTTGCCTCTTGTGCGCCTCCTACTGGGGATCTGGCCAACAACCCTGGCATGAGCCCTGACTGGGAATTGAACTGGTGACCCTGTGGTTCGCAGGCCAGTGCTCAATCCACTGAGCCACACCAGCCAGGGCTGCTCATTATATTTTAAACTGCACTAACACTCTCTACTTCTCTCTCTCTTTTTTTTAAATCGATAGCACTTATCCTTATCTGAAATACTGTATATTTTAGTAACTTATTGTATTTATTATTGACCCTGCCTCACTAAAGTGTAGGCTCCATAAGGGCAGGGATTTTTGTTTTTGTTTCCTGTTGTATACCCAGTACAAAGAACGATGATGGCACATAGCAGATGCTCAAATATTTGTTAAACATATTAAAAAAAAACTTTCAGAGTAAAACACTGAAACCCACACAGACAAATGCAGAGTTCACAAAAAAACCCTTGATATATCACTAAATATACCTTAGTTTTAGACTGAAAATTTTTTGTCTTCTGTCCTAAAACTTTTCAGCCACTATAGTGGACATTGTTTTTTGTCTGCACACAATGTCTCCTTAGAGGAACTTCTCCAGTTTCACCCTAATTCTATTCAGCTCATGCCTAGATTGGTGAGGGCTCCATCTTCCTATGGGTGGGCACATGGCTTGAACACACTGGTCAGGGTCCTCTCTGTGACATCTGCCTGTTATTTGGGAGAATACTGTCTACCCCCTCTTCCTCTGGAATCACAAACTCTAAAGACCTAGCAGGCTTAAGCTGTAGACAGCCATCTTTTTCCAACATGCTTTAAAGCAACAAGCTTTATTTAAGCTTGACAAAGCTTTCAACAAGTCATTCTTATTTTATTTAAGCTTGTTTGAGTAGGTTTCTATCATAAGAAACTGAAAGCATCCTAATATAGTCATCTACTTTTCCTCAAGAGACATCTGACTTCCTCATACCACTCATCAATGTTTTTCTTATCTTTTGAAGCTTGAAACCTACAACCTCTGAAGCATTGGTTCTTTTTTAAAAATTACATTTATTGGGGTAACACTGGTTAATAGCATTACATAGATTTCAGATATACAACTTTATACTTGATCTTAGCCAAAAGGTCGAGAAGCGATTAGATATACAACTTTATAATATCTGTATGCTCTATTGTGTACTCACCACCTGAAGTCTAGTCTCCTTCTGCCACCATATATTTGACCCTCTTTACCCTCTTCATCTCCCCAACCCTGTTCCTCTTCCCTCTGGTAACCACCATTCTATTGTATCTATGAGTTTGTGTGGGGAGGGTGTTTGTTTTGTTTGTTCATTTTTTGCTTTTGTTTTATATCCCACATATGAATGAAATCATATAGTTCTTGTCCTTTTCCATCTGACTTATTTCACTCAGAATGGTACTGTCAAGAATCATCTATGTTGCAAATGGCAATATTTCATCTTTTCATGGCTAAGAAGTATTCCACTATGAGAGAGAGTGTGTGTATACCACGTCTTCTTTATTCAATCATTCACTGAATATATTTGGGTTGAAACATTCATTCTTAGTCATTTGGGGGTCCACAGAACCATCTGGGAATCTGATACATACATGAACCATGTTTCCCTGGGAAAAACTGCCCTTTACCCACCCCAAATTACCCTATTTTTCTCAAGGACTCAGAGACCCCTTAAGTCCTTCTACAAACACCTCATTTAGTAGCCCTGTCTGACACTTTACTATTAAATATTCCGTATTTGTGAGGCTTCTTCTCAGGAGCCTCAAACAACCATTGTTTATTTCTCTAGAATATTAATCTAAAGATGACTATATATAGAAGGAGCAATGGTTACAGGGAATATAAGAAGAGACAAACTTGACAAAGCTTTCAACAAGTCATTCATTCATTCAAGAAATGTCTACTTACAATGTGCCACGCAAGTGGGACATGACTGTGAGCGCCGCACCACCCTTGCCTTCCAAGGGTGTTGGTTCCCTGGCTACAAACTGAAAGCAGGCAGATAATATAAAGGTTACGATGAACAAAAAAGCAGCAACTGTATGCAGCTAATGAAGTTCAAGTACATTATTTCAACATTTTTACATGGGGATCTAAGCAAAGACTTAGTATTAATGAGAAAATGTAATTATTTTTTGGCCTGCTTTGAAAATGATGCTCCTTTGGCTAACTGCTCTGTTTTATTTTCCTTTTAAGGTTCTTATTTTATTTTGAGACGGAGGGGAAGGGAGGGAGAAAGGGAGAGAAACATCAGTGTGCCATTGCCTCTCACGCACCCCCTACTGGGGACCCGGCCCACAACCCAGGCATGTGCCCTGACTGGTGAATCGAGGTGGCAACCCTTTGGTTCGTAGGCCAACGCTCAATCCACTGAGAAGTACGAGCCGGAGCTTACCTGTTTATCTGGGTAAGTAACTAGGAATTCTTATTTTAGCGTTTTGTGCTATGAATACAATGTTGTATTAAAGAGCATAGAGCAGATGTTTATAAATAACACTTAAAATGCTGCCCTACTAAACTCCTAACAAAAACTCCACCACTAAGCGTAGGGAGTAGGGGTGGGGGAAATGGGTAAACATGGTCAAAGGGTACAAATTTCCAGTCAGAAGACAAGTAAGTCTGGGGATGTAATGTAGAGCAGCACAAAGACTGTAGTTAGCAATGCGACTATATTGTATATGTGAAAGTTACTAAGAAAGTAGATATAAAAGTTCTCACCACAAAAACATATTTGTAACTATGGGAAGTGATGACTATGTTAACTAACCTTATTGTGGTAATTATTTACATATACATGTATATATATAAAATTGTTACTTTGTACACTGTATACCTTAAATTCACACAAGGTTATATGTCAATTATTTCTCAGTAAAGCTGGGGGTAAAAAACAATTTTACCACTATTCTGTCTGTTCAGAACACTTTTCCGACAGAGAAGAAGCAGCACATGGACACGGGGCTTTCTGTCTGCTTTGTTTCTTGGCGACCCAGTTTGGCTAGAGAAGGGCATAAATAATCCATAACTGTTCAGCAGTCACTACTCTCTGCTTACTCTACATGCATTACTTCAACCTACTTAGATGATTCAAGCTTCAAAATGTTTCACATTTTATTACAACTACTAAGACCTTACATATATATATCAATAATCTTAAGTAAACATGGCAAAAGCTAGAGGTTTTTTGTTTTTGTTTTTTCAAAATTATGTGACAGTTGTTGGATACGCCAAGCTATTTATCGCCAAATGGAAATCTCAAGTTTTTGCAATCTACCTTCACAGGAAATGACAGGCAATAATGAAAACAGTCCAGAGCAAATGCATAATCCCAGGCCTTTCTGTCCAGCAAATTAAATGATAAACTTAGAGACTACAAAAAGAATTGCCATTTCTCATACTGGTGTTTTTTTTTCCTTTTTTATTCTAAACAGTGAATTTTAAACTTTCTGGTATCATGAATTCCTCAGAATCTTAGGAAAATAGATTCTTTCCCCACAAAGGTAAATATATGAAACACAAAACAATGTACTCCACCCTGGCCGGTGAGGCTCAGTGGCCTGAGTGCCGGCCTATGACCCCAAAGGTCTCTGTGCCCAGGGCACAGGCTTGGGTTGCTGGCCGGGTCCCCAGCTGGGGGCAGGTGAGAGGCAACAGATGAGTCTCTTGCACATCATCGATGTTTCTCTCTCTCTTCCTCTCTTCCCCTCTCTCTAAAAATAAATTTAAAAAATATTTTTTTAAAAAGCCAATGCACTCGATTTCAATGTATCTTCAAGTTCAAGTTCCACAAGAAATCAAGAATGATTTTCCCCCATTTATAAAAATTGTAAAAGCTGATTTTTAAAAATATTTTAAAAATATTCTTTCATAAACTGGAAGAATAAATAGGTAAAAGAAAAGTTTTGGAGGCATCTGTTAAAATGCTTGTCATGGTTGTTTAGCAGTGGTGGGATTTAAGGTGATTTTACCTTTTATTAGTTGCCATATCCTGAAGTAGTCTAAAACTGCTGTTTTTTTAAGCAATAAACATCAATTATTTATATATTCTTAAAATAAGAAAGGAAAGGGGGGATATAAAAACTACAGGCCTATTCCTTTTTCCTAGTGGCCTGAGAGCTACACTGAACCTTAATCACTTACACTGAACCTTAGAAAAGCTTGGTATATCAAGCATTAAAATGAGCATTTATCATTACACCAAAAATGATGGGTATTTTTTTATTATCAAGCACAAAGTGTTTATTCTTTTTTTCCTTAAATTTATTGATTTTAGGGGGTAGGGAGGTAAGAGAGAGGGTGGGGAGATTGGGGGGGGGAGAGAGAGAGAGAGAGAAACATCGATCTATCGTTCCACCCATTTGTATTCACTAGTTGTTTCCAGTATGTGTCCTGACCTGAGATCAAACCGACAACCTTGGCATATCCAGACAATGCTCTAACCAACTGAGCTACCTGGCCAGGGCCAAACAGTACTTATTCTTCACTGGGCAGACTATGAGTATTTTTCTAAATGTAGTTAAATCAGATTTGAACTCTGAAATGGGATACTGAGGGAAAGGAAAATCATGTGAAGGGATAATTCCATTAAAAAAGTTTTTTAATGTATTGACTTGAGAGAAAGAGGGAAGGGGGAGAGTAAGAGAAACATCAATTTTTCATTCCACTTACTTATGCATTTAATGGTTGCTTCTTGTCTGTGCCCTGACTGGAGACTGAACCCGCAACCTTGACCTATCGGATGATGCTCTAACCAACTGAACTACCTGGCCAGGGCCAGGGTAATTTCATTTTAATTATATACAATTCATGCTGTACACCATGACATTAGATTAACACTTGTGTTAAAGTTGAGAGCTCAAATACAACAGTGATGTATTTCGGGACTATGATATAGAAGTGTAGATCCATCCCAAAAAGCCTGTATAGAAAGACTGCACAAATATGTTCATTTTATAGACTTCACTTTTTCCTACATTTTAAAGGTATGTATTTACAACAGAGTTCCCAAAACAATTTGGTTTCCTTTTGTTACTGTAATTTGCATATAACATGGTATTTTTAGGCAAAGAGAATAGGATTTTGGAGGCTATGCCCTAGCCAGAGACATTTTAAAGTAGAAAAAAAGTGGCCCTGGCTGGTGTGGTTCAGTGGATTGAGTGCCAGCCTGAGAGCCAAAGGGTAGCTGGTTTGATTCCCAGTCAGGGCACATGCCTGCGTTGCAAGCCAGGTCCCCCACTAGGGGTGCATGAGAGGCAACTACCCGTTATTGATGTTTCTCTCCCTCTCTTCCTCCCTCCCTTTCCCTCTCTCTAAAAATAAATAAATAAAATCTTAAAGAAGAAAAAAAGTAAATGAATGGTTGTAAGAAGCCTATGGGTATTCATAACTGATTTAATGTGACTTAACTTCTTGCCAGTGGCTTAACTTTATAAAACTGGGAAACCTTAAATTAAATTTGGCAGGTGGGAAATGGGCAGATTTTCAAATTATAAAGCCATTCTTCCCCTGGAAACTTCTGGTCACTCCCCTCTAACATAGGAGAGTTTGTCAGATTCCTCAGGTATGTTGGTGTAGGGTGCATCTCCCCACCAGCTCCCCCCTCCCCCTCCCCCTCTGTCTTTAGTCTCTCTCTCACACATAAACTTTTAAAAAAAGTATTGGGTAGGGGGGTAAGAGCCCATCAATGGGCTTTTTAGCATGTATGATAAACACATCTAAACTAGATACCCTTTTCCCTCTCAACTAATCGGCCAGTAACAACTCTGACCTAACTTCAGATAGAACTCCCCTGGGAGCAACCAGACACTGTTTAAAAAAAAAGAAAAAAGAAAAAAGGCAGTAGACAATACAGACTTATGTTAGGATTTAAAAAGAATAAGCTTTGTGATGAAGCAAAATGGTTTCAAGTCCAGATGGCTTATAGGGGCTGTTTTGCCCCACTGTTCTGGAGAAAAACAAATGAATACTTTGAAAAGGCAAGCTCCCAAAGTTTAAAAAAATCCCTAGAGGTTGTTGCTTACTGAAGATGCAAAAGACAAAAAAAGAAGGAAAAAAGCCCTTTAAAGTAGTAACTTTGACTATAGTAGTTGCCTAAAAAATAATACCACCAAATAAAGATATGATTTTATTGCTAAGTATCCACCAAGATATTATCCTCTTCTCATTTACTCAGAAGAGTTGAGGGAGGAAAATAGTCCAATTATATTATATAATTATTGTTCTATTTAGATAAGTTCAGTTAACTGTCATTGTTTATCAGTGCAGCATATTTTAAGAAATTAGAGTTTATACCATAATAATAATGCCAGAGGGATGTGGCTTCCCCACCCCTGCAAATCCAAAATGTGGAAAATTTTCTAAATGATTCTGTTTCTTCAAAACTACCAAGGAGGGAAAAGAAAGAACTGTTACAGAGTAAGAGAAACTCAAGAGACCTATTAGACCAAGTGTAAATATGTGGACTATCTTAGTTCAATCCTGATTAAAACCACCAACTACAAAAACTACATTTATGAGATAATTGGGGAAATATGAGTACTGATTAAATATTATTAAGGATTAATCATTTATAACTTTTAGGTGTGACTTTTTAAAACTCTATATTTTAGAGATATACCGATATGCAGTTTTTTAATCTACTTTAAAATTGTGGTGCAACTTCTGGCCAAGATGGAGGTATAGGTAAACATACTTCACCTCCTCATACAACCGCAGAAAAGAATTACAACTAGACTTCAAAACAAACAACATCCACAACCATCAGAAAATCGAGCTGTAATGGAAGTCCGGCAACCAAGGTTTTAAAGAAGCCAGATGGGTAGGAGGCGTGGAGACAGGAGAGGTGAGATGCACTGTGATCCAGAGAGGCAGTGGTGGCGGTCTCACATTCACGTGTGGTGGATAAAAATCGGGAGGGATACGTTGGGAGGCAGCAATGCCAGACCGCACAGCCCAGGGTTCCAGCACCAGAAAGGCAGGCAAATCCCCATAACTTCTGGTTGTAAAAACCAGTGGGGGTTGCAGAAGCAGAAGAAACTGCCGATTTTCAGGAGACTGAGCGTTATGGGCCCACACAGACTTAAATCATACTCAGACCCACCCCCTCTGGGATTCACCACTAGGGCAACAGCTGGAAGGGTGCTAGTCTCACAGGGCAAGTGCCAGGCAAATCTCTAGAATCCAGGCAGCAGCCCTGTCCCCTCTCTGAGCCCTCCCCCAACACAGAACCACAAAGCAGTGAAGCCCCACCCTGGTGATTACGTAAGGCTCTGCCTCACACAATTTACAGGCGCCTTTTCTACAATAGGCCATGCTACTAAGACAGGAAGAGGGTCAAAGCAGTTCTGCCTAATACCCAGAAACAAATACAGGGAAGCAAGTTGCCGAATTGAGGAGACAAAGAAATATGGCCCAAATGAAAGAATAGAACAAAGCCCCAGAAAAAGAACTAAACAAAATGGAGATAACCAACCTATCAGATGCAGAGTTCAAAACACTGGTGATCAGGATGAGTATACGCACAAAATAAAAAAGACCAGGAAGAAATGAAGGTTACGCTAAGTAAAATAAAAAAAATCTATAGGGAAGCAACAGTGGAGGGGATGAAGCTGGGATTCAAATCAGCAGTTTGGAACATAAGGAAGAAACAGGCATTCAACCAGGACGCAGGAAGAATAAGAATTCAAAGACACAAGGACAGTAAAAGTTGCTGGGACACCCAAACTTAACAACATCTGAATCACAGGGATGCCAGAAGGAGAAGAGGAAGAACAAGAAATTGAAAGTTTTGGGGGGAGAAAAAAAAACAAACCCCCAAACAAAGGAACACCTCCCTAATCTGGTGAAGAAAACAGGTATACAAGTTAGGAAGCACACAGAGTCCCAAAGAAGTTGGACCCAAAGAAGAATACACCAAGACACATCATAATTAAAACACCAAAGGTTAAAGATAAAGAGAAAATCTTAAAAGCAGCAAGAGAAAAGGAGACAGTTACCTACAAAGGAGTTCCCATAAGACTGGCAGCTGATTTCTCAAAAGAAACTTCACAGACAAGAAGGATCTGGCAAGAAATATTCAAAATGATGAAAAGCAAGGACCTACAAAAGCTAGATTACTCTATCCAGCAAAGCTATCATTTAGAATGGAAGGGCAGATAAAGTGTTTCCTAGACAAGGTAAAGCTAAAGGAGTTCATCATCACCAAGCCATTATTACATGAAATGTTAAAGGGACTTATTTTTGGAAAAGAAGATCAAAACTATGAACGTTAAAATGGCAACAAATTCACAACTATCAACAACTGAATCTAAAAAAACTAAGCAAACCAGAACAGGAACAGAATCATAGATATGGAGATCATTTGGAGGGTTATCAGCTGGGAGGGGGAAAGGGGAGAATGGGAGAAAAGGTATAGGGATTAGGCAGCATAACTGGTAGGTACAAAACAGATGGGGGGGCGGGGATGTCAAGAATAGTATAGGAAATGGAGAAGCCAAAGAACTTATATGCACGACCCAGGGACATGAACTAAGGGTGAGGGGATTGCTGGAGGGAAGGGGAGTAGCGGGTGGAGGAGGGGGGCAAATGGGAAAAAACTGGGACAATTGTAATAGCATAACTGATAAACATATTTTTAAAAAGTATGGTACAAATGCTGAGGGAAAGTAAGAAGGACAGATAAAATAATATTGGCTTGGCCCTGAGTGGTATATAGTTCAGTGGGCTGCGCGTTATCCTGCACACCAAAGGGTTATGGGTTCGATTCCTGATCAGGGCACATGCCTGGCGAGTGGGTTCGGTCCCTGATTGTGTCACATACAAGAGACAACTAATGGATGTCTCTCTCACACATCGATGTTTTGCGCCCTTTCTTCCTTCCTTCCTTCCTCTCTCTCTAAAAATAAATAAATAAAATCTTTTTAAAAATATGGCTTGAAGTTATTAACTCTTAAAGTTGAGCAGTGGGTACATGGGAGTTCATTATATTATTTTCTCTTCTTTAATACTTGGGCATTTCCATAATAAAAAGCTGAAAAATGAGTTGGAATAGAATTATTAAGTGGCATTTAAAATATGACAAAATTTTATAATGATTCCTGTCATTAAAAAATCAAATGTATGTGCACAAAGGAGTATGTATAAGGATATTCATTGAAGGGCTATTTGTAACAGTTTTAAACTGGAAGGTAACTTAAATGTCCATCAACAGGTAGTAGATAAGGCCCTGGCCAAATAGCTCAGTTGCTTAGAAAGTTATCCTGATATGCCAAGGTTGCAGGTTCAATCCCCAGCCAGGGAACAGATGAGAAGAAAAATCAATTGAGTAGAAAAATAAGTGAAAGAACAAATCAATGTCTCTCTCTCTCTTTCCAAGGTTAATTTTTTAAAAAACTTTATTAAAAAAAAATAAATAGTGGGTAAGTAAATACGACAGATCCACATAATGAAAACTATGTAATTAGGGAATTGGGTTGAGTGTGGGGCTGAAAACAGGGAGGAGGAACAGAAATCTAAAAGCACTAGTTAGTAATATCCCTATTAGGTCCCCAGAGCCATCCTAGAGTAGCCAGGTGGCCCTCCCTGCCTACCCACACAGAAGAGAGGAAGTTTGTTTCCTGAAGAAACTCAATATGAAAAACTTTATACTAGGGGAGACCAGGTACAGTCAAATGAAAAGAGAGGAATGAAGAGAAAAATCTATATACCAGGCCTGGCTGGTGTAGCTCAGTGGATTGAGTGTTGACCTGCAAACCAAAGGGTCTCCAGTCCGATTCTCAGTCAGGTCACATGTGTGGGTTGTGGGCCAGGCCCCCAGTTGGGGGCATTCGAGAGGCAACCGCATGTTGATGTTTCCCTCTCTCCCGTTCTCTACACATAATTAATTAATTAATCTAAAAAGAAAAATCTATATACCAAACAGTAATACTGACAGGCCCCCTTTCTCTTCCTGCCCGTACCCAAATTCCCATAATAACTAGGCTTATCTACCACTCCACTGCCCCCACCTCCAAAGAGATTATCTTTCACTCAAAAAACTCAAATGTCTCTGAGAAAAGACCATGGGGTGCTGAAATCTGGGTTCCCGAAAGGCAATAAATTGCATCCAGTCATATAAAGCTTCTGGCCCTCCTTTTTTAGTGCCTCACTCTTAAAACATGAAGGGCTAACTAAGGATTACCAAGTACTTGAAACTGCAACCTAAGAGAGACCAAAACTATCAAAAAATAATAATAATAATAAAAGGGACTTCCAGCCAAGATGGAGGCATAGATAGATACACTTTACCTCCTCACACAAGCAAAAGGAGGACAACGACAAATTTGAAAACAAAAAATAACCAGAACTGCCAGAAAATCGAACTATATGGAAGTCCAACAACCAAGGAGTTAAAGAAGAAACATTCATCCAGACTGGTAGGAGGGACGGAGACAGACACGGGAAGCTGGGGCAGAAGGGACAAGGCAAGGTGGCGGCTGGAGGACCCAGCAGGCGAGATGGTGACTGGTGGTCCTACATCTGTGTATGGACAAACCAGGAAGAACAAAAGGGGAACGAGACAGACCATGCAACCTAGGGTTCCAGCATGGGAAAAGAAAGTCTCAAAACCTCTGGTTATAAAAACCTGTGGGGCTTTAGGCATCAGGAGAAACTCCCAGCCTCAAAGGAGGGAAGGATGGTGGTGGGAAGGGAGCGTGCAGGGAGGAGGGGAATAAATGGGAGAAAAAATGGGACAATTGTAGGAGCATAATGAATAAAATATACTTTTTTTAAAAAAAGGATGGGGAGAGGGGACTCTGAGGAAACAGACAAAGCAGGGGGAAAAATGAAAACTGTAATTAATATAGTCAGAGACCAAAGAAAAGTGATTGTATCCATGCTATCTTTAAAAAAGGGGGTTTGAGGGGAGAGTAAGAACAAGGAAGAGCTCTTGGAACTTATAGAAGTATAAAAATGGAAGAATCTAGCATTTAGTCTTTTTTTTGTACAAACTATACTTTGGGGTAAACCAAATAGTTGATGAGGGAGAAGTTCTCCTTCATGAGAAAATTTAGCTAATAAATGCTGAAGGACTGAGTTAGAATAGTGCCATTTCCCACTCCTTAATGAAATAATAGGGAATATCCGGTCTCTGTTCAGATTTTTCTGGTTGTCTCATAAATGTTTTTATAGTCAGGTTCCAAACAAAGTCAATATGTTGCATTTGGATGTTACAACTCTCAGGTCTCTTATTTTACTTAAAAAAATTTTTTTTATTTGTTGATTTTAGAGAGAGAGAGAAACATCAATTTGTTGTTACACTTATTTACGCATTCATTGGTTGACTCCTGTAATGTGCCTGACCAGGGGTTGAACCAGAACCTTGGTGTATTGGGGTGATGCTTTAACTGTGCTATCCGGCCAGGGTCTCAGACCTCTTTTAAACTACAAATTCCTCCTCCAGCCAGGTGACTGTGTTGGTTGGAGCATCTTCCCCTACAACAAAAGGTTGCAGTATCAATCCAGGGTTGGAGCCCCAGTCAGGGAATGTACAGGAGACAACTGACCAATGCTTCTCTCACACATCAATGTTTTTCTTTCTCTCTCTCCCCCCCTCCCCTTCCTTTCTCTCTAAAATCAATAAACATACTCTCAGGTAAGGATTTAAAAAAACTACAGATCCCCAAGTCCTTTTCATACAGTGCTCTTCGCAGCCATTGATGATCACAGGGAATACTATAAAGCCATTGTAAAAGTATAATTTAGATATATAGCCAGACATAGGTTGTTGCCAGTAATGAGTAAATGAAACAGGCAATTCACAGAAAAGGAAGAGTAGAATCATCAAGAAAATATGCTCAACCACACCAGTGATCTGAGAAAGGAAATTAAGATAAGAGGTTGTTTCACACCCATCAGACTGGCAATAGAAGCCAAATGTCTGATAGTGTCAAGTGCTGGCAAAGACACGGGGAAATAACTCTTATACACTACTGTGGTATACATATGTCTCTTTTAAGGATTAATTTTATACTACTCAAACTTGAGTTATAAAATTACATTTCTGTCTTGTCAAAAGTAAATATATCCAGATGTTAAAAAAAACAAAAAACCCTACCTAAAAATGTATCTGAACAGCACTGGCTTATCTGAATAGTTATAGTAAAAGCATTTGACAAATAAAGAGCATCTATAAAAACCCTGCAACTAACATCTTACTTAATAGTTAAAGACTGAATACTTTCGCCCTGGCTGGTGTGCTCAGTGGACTGAGTGCCGGCCTGCAAACCCAAAGGTCACTGGTTCGATTTCCAGTCAGGGCACATGCCTGGGTTGTGGGCCAGGTCCCAAGTGTGGGGGCCTGCAAGAGCCAAATACTCGATATCTCTCTCACATATTGATGTTTCTCTCCCTCTCTTTCTCCCTCCCTTCCCCTCTCTAAAAATAAATAAATAAAATCTTCCAAAAAAAAAATTCCTAATTTGACAGCACTGTTCTTTACTTTCTAACCCCTGACCTATTCAACCTCAAGTCTTGCCACTCCCCTATGTGGCAGAAGTGTTGGTATATACTTTAAATAATACAGCAGTATCTCAGTACTTGTTAATTTGTTCTGGAGCTCATGATGAGTGCAGAAACTGATGAGTACAGGGCAATGAAGCATTTTCTCTAATGCAGCAGCATCCTGACTCCTACAAGTTCTATCAAGTGCGACAAGTCCCGAGCAAGCACCAAGTGCTTAAGTGCTTTTTTTCTTGTCAAAATGCAATGAGCACAGGGTTTGATAAGTTCTGAAGCTGATGAGTACTGAGGTATGACTGTACATGGAAAACTAGTATATACCACACAAACGTAAAAAAAAAAAATTAATGTCATGTTTTTGTAGCTGTTTGAACACATCACACACTTCCAAACCTTGCAGATTTTGGCTCGGTGGCACACAACCCAGTTAAATGCCATGCTGTCTTTGTGAAGCTGTCCCTCAGCCTGAGTTAGGCTTTTAGTGCCTTGTACATACAGTACTTGCTTAGAATGCTTACCTAGGGCTGCCCTACTTATATTAGCCTCCCCCGCTAGTCCAGAAGCTCCTCAAGGACAGAACCCCGGTCTAGTCACTCTTGCACCCCCACTCCGAGCCCAGTGCGTTTAATTCACAGCTATTTTATAAGTGAATAAATGAGATGTATGAACAGATAGGTAGGTAGACGGCAGACATACAGGTAACATTTAATATGTATTAAGCAAATGCCTGGAGCTTTGAAAGATTCATTTTTCTTGTATAATCCTCACAACAATCCTATGAGATTGTTACTATTCACGTCCCTATTTACAGATTAAGAAATTGAGGGTTGGCATTAAGAAATCTGCCTGTGATTACACAGCTAGGAAGTAACAGAGCCAGGATCTGAATTAAGGAAATCTGACCCTATTGTCCTTGCCCTTGGTCACTGCACTCTATTGGTTTTTGTAATTTTCAGTATCCTCCTTAAGAGATACCTACCATATGATAAGTACTTACCTCAACTTAAAATACCCTCATTATTTGCTGTTTATAACCTGCTGAGAGTTAAGAAACTATTTTACTTAAAATAACTGTGAAGTGTCTTCCCATACACCAAAAAGGTTTCAGGTTCAAGCCCCAGGTAGGGCACATAAAGTAGGTAACTGATAGGCGTTTCTCTTTCTCCCCATCTTCTTCTCCCCCTTCCCCTTTCTCTAAAAAAATCAATAAACATATTCTCCAGTGAGGATTAAAAAAGATAATAATAATAAAAATAAGAATAAATAAATATTTGCCTTTAAATGTTTCTTCAATAGGTGAAGATCATGAATTTCAGTGCGCAGTCTGAGACATTCATTTCAGCTATTTAAAAATCTTTTGTTCACCTCCTGTGCCTCTGCTACATAAAAGATGATTAGAATTGAGTCAATTACTGCCTGAGTTCCTACCCCAGCACAAAAGTATCCTTTAAACAGTCAGAACTAAACAGAGAGACAAATGACTAATTTCTACCAAATGTTTCCGAAGTGACATCAAACAAGTCTAAGTATACTATTTTCATAATAGAACCATAGACAAACAATAGTCTTTTTAAAAAGTTACCCTTCTGGTTTTACAAAAGCCTGTTTATTTGATTCCACACTTCTGTGCAAACTGTTTAACTTTTTAAAAGGTTATTTGTTTCTGAACAGGTACCAGTAACCCTCCTCCCCCCCTCAAAAAAATGAGCCTAGGACAACAGGTAACTGAAATTAAATTCAAATTGAGGATCTGATCATTAAAGTTAGAAATTTTATTTAAACCCTAATAACCTAGCAGAGGCTTTTAACCAATATAGATTTCAGTGCCCAACATTAAATTTTTCTTCTTCAGATTAAGTTTTTCTTCAACTATAAATGCTGTTTTGCTAATTTTATTTGTTACTTACTTTAGGGTACTACTTCTGTATCCAATTACAAATGTCTACCAAAAGACTCTAAGCAAATAGTTAAATTTACGTTTTGGCACTCAACCTTCATTTGTGTGGAAAATTTATTCAGACAGACCAACTTATTTCTCAACCAGTAACTTAAGAGCAAATATCTGTGGCTAAAATGAGTAAGAATACAACAGAAAGCCACTATTAAGGTTTAAAAAGTCCAAGAATCATAGTGTTAACATGACTTTAAGATCACCTAGCCCAACCTTTGTAAATGAGAAGTAATCCCTACAATACTTCTGATGGTAGTGCTAACGATCTTAGTATTTCGATTTTTAAAGTGCACACATATTTCTAGAATGTCTACTATGCATAGGACAATGTAAGTGAAATGTCTGCAATACCTATACTCAGGAGAAGTCATCGTTTTTCTGTATATGTAAAATTCAAAGGACTTATTGAAGAACTTTTTGTAAGTTTTTGCATAACTTGGCACCAACAGTGAGGACAACATCTTGAATGCACAAAAGAGAACTTTAAATAGTTATGCTTAGCAATGTGACCTTTAGGATATTTTTCCATCCATCCATCCAACAAACCAACAAATAGTATCTATTAAACACCTACCAGATCCCAGCCGTTTATTAAGGGAACTAAAGCAGTAGGTTAGTTTGATACAACACTGGAAGGGCTATGAGAGGGGAAGAACAAGATGCTGTGGAAAGATGGACGATGAACACAGCCCACACCTGGGGTTCATAAAAGGCATCCAAGGACTGAAATCTGAAAGATGAAGGGTGAGCCAGGCAACAGAAGAGAAAGCCGGCTCCAAGAGTATAGGAAGCTTTAAGGAGGCCTGGAAAGAACACGTTTCACAAAACAAACCCAAAGTAGACAGTATGGCTCAAAAAGGAAAAGAGGAGGCTGGTAAGAAAAGGAGCAGCCCCATGACAAGGCCTCCTTGTATGTTAGGTACCTCAGTCATTTTAAGACTGTAGGCAGGGCCCTGACCAGGGTGGCTCAGTTGGTTGGACGTCATCCCACAGCAAAAGGTTGAGGGTTCGATTCCAGTCAGGGCACATGCCTGGGCTGCAGGTTCGGTCAGTCATCAGGGTGCACACGAGAGGCAATAGATTGATGTTTTTCTCTCACATCAATGTTCTCTCCTTCTCTTCCTCCCTCCCTATCCCTCTCTCTAAAAATAAATAAATAAGGGGACAAATGGTAATGGAAAAAAATACAATAAAAAATAAACAAATTATGACAGAAACTTTAATCTGAACATTAAAGATTAATTAATTAATTAATTAAAAAACCTGTTTTTAAAAAACTGTAGACAGAGCCACTAAAGGCTTTTAAGTGTGGAAATGATCTGATCAAATTTCCATTTTGGAGAGATGTGGGTACAGTGTGATAGGCAGTTTATAGGTTGGCAATACTGGAAGCAGACAGATCAGTTATGGGACAGTTTTACTTGTCCATTTGTTTATTCAGAAATATTCACTGGTTACTTCCTGTGTGCGAGACACTAGTGTACAGTCAGAAAGACACAAAGTTCCAACTCTATGGAGTTTGGATTCAGCACACAAGAGATGTGGGTGCCCTGAAACAGAGTAGTAGAAATGGATTTGGAAAGAAAGAGAATCCAGAAACACTTAAAAGTTGGAAACAAAAGACAGTAGCAATCAAGAAGAATGAAGGAGAGAGAAGAGTTAAGAGATGACCAGATGAATAGTGATATCCCTCATGAAGATGGGAAACTGAGGAGGCGCAGTCTTAGGCAGTAAGTTCAGTATCAAGAGACATTCATGTCCAATAAACAACAATATGGATTCAAAACTCCAAAAAGAGATCCGACTTTAAAGTCTTAAGCTGTCAGTCAACTCCATGAGGAAAGAATCTTGTGTGTTTTACCCACCACTGTATCCCCAATGGACACAGTACCAGGAGCACAGCTGACAATAAATATCTGTTAAGTGAATGAATAAGATAATACATTTTGGAACAATCCAAAAATGGCATTGAACTCACTGGAATGGACAGTATCAGCTAGGAAGTGTGCAGACTGAGAACTAAAGTAGACCTTAGAAAGAATGCCAAGAACACCAAAACTATATGATTAAGAGGGAGACTATTCAGATGAGTAAGAGGAAAACCAAGAGATGTCAAAGTCACAGAACCAAAATTTAATGTTTCTTAAAGAAGCAGTGACCAAGAAGAGTTAAATGTTGCTAAGAAGTCAAGTATGAGAAGGAATAAGACAGAAAAAAGAAGAAATGCATTAATGAGAGAGCTACTTGCTCTTCAGAATTTTCAAAAATAACAAGTAGGAGAAACTGTAACTACATATGCCTAAAGTTTCCAATCTAAATAATTACTCTTATGAGATGAATTATTTCCTTCATGGGCAGCTCACCCTTTAACAAACTTGTATGTTCCATCGAAGCACTTGCCTCTATTACATCACCTTTTTTCTATGCATGGTATCTGTCATAATCTGTAATTAACTGGTTCATTTATTCTTTATTCCAATACAAATTTCAAGAAAGCATGGGCTACCTTCCTTGTCTGTTTTGTTTGTGGTTATACTCCCAAAGCCTAGAACAGTGCCTGGCTCAAAAAATATTTGTTCTTTCTGATCATCTATGTGCCTGTTTATTTTTCTATCTACCTATAGTAATGGGATAGGATAGAACTGGAAGATCAGGGAGTTTCCTCCCAACCCTTAAAAAAATAACTGCAGGAAAGTGCAAGTGAAAACACATTTTAAAGGACAGTAACAGAATCCAGAATCACAAAAATCCTAGACCTAACCCTTGTAGGGAATCCAATCAACAGGACTTCAAATTGCAAGTGAAAAATTATTCTCAGGCTCTGTAACCCTAGTGGGGCAGGTAAGCAGTCAGAAACAAGATATCCTGAAAAATACGTAAGACTAAAAAGAAGTTACTAAAGAAAGCATTAAACATAGGGTCAGTTTCTGAATTTCTGTATATCAGTTTCAAAGGAAAATTAATCCATGATATTTTTATACTATAATTTTAAATTAAAATTTTTAACCAATTTTAATTCAGTTTTATAGATTTCAGGTTTAAATTTCTTATGGAAAAGTAGTGCCCTGGCTGGTGTGGCTCACTGGATTGAGTGCCGGCCTGTGAACCAAAAGGTTGCAGGTTTGATTCCCATCCAGGGCACATGCCTGGGTTGCAGGCCAGGTCCCCAGCTAGGGGTGTGAAAGAGGCAACTGATTGTTGCTTCTCTCGCATGTCACATTTAAAAAAAAATTAGCTCCGACTGGAATAGCTCAGTGGATCGAGCGTCGGTGGTAGTTACTGAGGACTTACGAAGTCCTCAATATTTTCAGGACACACACATACATATACAAGAAGTACATAAAGAAGGAAGTAAATAAAACAACTACTAAATCTAGGTAATGAGTATACAGATGATCGATGTACTTTTAATTTTTCTGTATGTTTGAAAATTCTCCTAATAAGTGCTTGCCTGCGAACTAAAGGGTTGCTGGTTCGATTCCCAGTCAGAGCACATGCCTGGGTTACAGACCAGGTCCCCAGTAGGGGGCGCGTGAGAGGTAACCACACACTGATGTTTCTCTCTCTTCCTCCCTTTCCCTCTCTCTAAAAATAATTTTCTTAAAATCTTAAAAAAAAACAATATTTTAAAGTTCCTAATAATTCTATATCCTAAACCTGGAACTTCTCTGTTGTATTAATATATAAATTCCCATGTTAGACCAAATTACTAGACACTAGAATACCTAAGCGAATAAAACACAAGCCTGCATTCAAATTATTAACCAAATAACACTGGCCAAGATTTGAAAATGTATATAATTTACTCACATATTTCTAAACATCAGCTTTTTTAATAGACACATATATTATTAAACTGGGCCAATACTGATATATGTTTTTTAAATCTCAACCTAATTATTTACGTAACAGCTGTATTCATTATGAGTGATGAGCACAGCAAAAAAGGTGTTTTTAAAATAACTCAGCCATTAGTCAACAGAACAAAAAGAACACATACTTGGCTAGATTCTAATACTAGCTCTACTGGGAACCAAAGTTTCCATATGATTTAAGTACGCAACATGTAGTTAAAGGTAAGCTAAGGAGTCCAGGTAACAGAAACCAAACTTAGGTACAGAACTGGATCTGTGACCTATGGCACATACGAAAGAATCTAACGAGTGGACCTTACTCTTCTAATTCATCTTCTGAGAGGTACCTAAGCCAGCTAGATACTTTACCCATTTTGCTATTCTTTTTTTGTAATTTTAACTAAGTAAAAATGTAAATGTTGCTAAAGCAAGGGCATATCATTTTATCTCACTTAGACACCTTGAAAACTGAAGGAAAAGAGAGGGTAAGATCTGTCTTAAGGGCTAAACAATGATTAGATTACCATTCCGAAAAGCAGCAGCAGCAGCAGCAGCAGCAGCAGCAGCACCACCACCACCACCACCACCGCCGCCGCCACCGCTGCCACCGCCTCTGCCACCACTACCACCTACACACACTCCCTTAGAGAACAAATAGATTGTTCATTTCAGAAAGAGTCTGGAATTAGGAACTGACTAGGGGCAAGGACATAGCTACTCTGGGTAGGGGCAGTGTGTAGCTTATTCAAATGCCTCAACAAGAAAAAACGGTAATTTTTTTAATATGAAAATGTTTTTTAAAAAGTGTGTTTTTAAATGTATTTTTTTTAGGTAATACGGAGATCAATGAGGCACTAAAATGTAGCCTGAACAGTCTAAAACTTAGGTTTGAATGAATAAATTAAGACGACATCCCAAAAAACTGCTGACCCTTGCACTAACTGAACCAACAGAGAAAGTAAGTAAGCACCTGAGTCAATGCTTGAGCCAAAAATCTTTTTAGTTCACTTGGAGATACCATAAGATACAGGTTTGAAAAACGCTAAATAGGAACCGCAGAGAGGGATTTCACTTTCAAAAGAGAGTCTGAAAACTTTAATAACATGCATACTTGAACATGTAAGATGTCAAATGTTAACTAACATTCATGGATCAGCAATTAGTTATATGCTGACAGATCACCTGTGCACGTACTAAACTACCCTTCTTCCCCTGCTGCTCCACTGCAGTGAAATAAAACCTACATTATAGTTCCAGTGATTATATAGAATCTAGTGATTCCTTAGGACACTAGAGCTGATAGAATTAAGGCTAAAAATCTGAAGAACTGATAGAATCACTAGTTTAAATAACAACTATGGGAAAGGCAGAAAATAAACAATGTTTAAGTGAAAGTGAAATTTCAGGATTTTAACTTCCTAAGTCCTCAATAACTACCACCAGCAAATTAAAACTGTAAGTATGGAAGACTACTCTTGACTCCTGTCACTTAATAAAGTCACAAAACAAAAAAGATTCAAATTTTCCTTTTTAAGTGTTTATTAAAGAGATAAACTTAACAGTCATTGTAAATTAGTTTGTAAACAAATCAAAAATAACTTCAAGTTTTGACTATTTTCATGAATGAATGAGAACTATAACATCAATAGAAAGAACACTGACTAAAAATGCCTCCTTCTCTGCCCATGAATCTTATCATTCCCATGTTCATACACTTCCAAACAAAGCCATCTGATTAAAGTGTTCATATAAAGCATCAATATTGTTCGTGCTTTAAGTGTTGATTTGTTGGGGAAAATTAGAAAGTTCTCCATAGTGTATCTCACCTCTGCATTTAATCATCCCAATTTTTTTAGGCAAAACATCACCAAACAGTAGTCACAAAATCACATCTTCCCAGAAAAATACTCTCTTTGGTCTAATTTCTTCATCTGTGCTTCTATCATGCAAGGAGGGAGGGAAGGGAGGATGAAGTGGGTGGATCTTCATTTTACGGGTAACCTTCCTCCATCCAATCACACTAAATAAACTCTCACTTTTGCCCTGGCTGGTGTGGCTCAGCGGATTGGGCACTGCCCTGCGAAACAAGGTTGCTGGTTGATTCCCGGTCGGAGCACATGCCTGGGTTGCCAGCCAGGTCCCCAGTTGGAGGTGTGCAAGAGGCAACTGATGTATTCCTCAGACATCGATGTTTCTATCCCTCTCTTTTTCCCTTCCTTCCCCTCTCTCTAAAAGTAAATAAATAAAATCTTGAAAAAAAAAAAAAGATATATGGCCAGAGCAGGGAGCTCAAAGGGGCAAGTGATGATCAATACAATAGGTTTTTCTTTTAAAAAAACATAATCATGTGTTTATTTATTTATTTGTAATATTTTATTTATTTTTAGAGAGAGGAGAAGGGAAAGAGGGAGGGAGGAAAACATGGATGCACCAGAGAAACAGACTGGTTGACTCTCACACACCAACGACACACCCCCAACCACCAATCTGGCCAGCAACCCAGGTATATACATGCCCTGACCAGGAATCAAAAGGTCTGCCAGAGGACATTCAACCCACTGAGCAACATCACTCATGGCAGATAGGTTTCTTGATTCACACCTGAAACTGGTCACAAGGAAATCAGCACTCTTTCAGGTTCACTCACAAAAACAGCAGCTCGGTGCTCGGGGTGTGGGGGCAAAGGGGGCTGGGATAAGGGGACTAAATGGCAATGGAAAAAATACGATGAAGGTTAAATTTTTTAAAAAACAAAAAATAAGAGCTAACCACACAAAAAATGCCAATAAAAGTAAAGAAAAAGACAGAAGGTATTCAAATTGAGTAATATCAACATAATAAAGAGTAAATTTCTAATTCCTTGCTGAGAATTCCTGCAAGCAAGAGATTATTGTAGCATCTCACACCTCCTAAAACATTCTCACCATGTATATACCCTCCTAACTTTCCACAAAGATGCTCAGAATTGACTTTACACTTCCTGGTGATACGCAATTTCCATGCTTTCAAATACTTTTGCTGTAATAGCAGACGCTTAAATTTCCATATTAAGGCCACACTCAAAACACTCACAGAAAATTTAAACACGAAATTCACTTCTTCATATTGGCCTAAGAGACTGAATTTCTGGGTACCTGGTAATACTTAATACTTGATTTATGATCTTAGGTGAAAACTGACAACGAGGTAGTTTCATGTTTGTGGTTTAGGATTTGAATCATCTAGCATTTCATCAATGTTCTCTATTCTCAGGTCGTGACCCTTTGCTCAAAGGTTTCATAGAGAATTTATAGATGTGTTTGAAAAAAATATAAATTACAAGAGTCACTGGATAACCTAATTTTTAAAAGTTGTTTACTTAAAAAATTAATACACAATCCAGAGTCTAGCAGTTAGTTTTATTTTCTGATTCTGCAACCTCTGGTAGATAGTTTTCTTGGCCTGTGTGACCCTAGCATTTTGCCCATGTTTGCATAGACTGACAGGAGTTGAAGGCTGGAGAGAGTGTTTCTTTCATCCAAGGTTATAGGTCATGCTGGGCCTGCTCCTCACCTGTGTACATGTGGGTAAAAATTCCCCAGTCTCTTCCCAGTACATCCACACACAGGCAATGGCCTGTCTGAGCATGAACACATGGCACGCCATCTCAGAAGTGTGCATGATCTCTGTTCTATAAACAGTGCTAATAAACTAGTGGAAATTGTTATCCCAACCTCAGATTTTTTGTAACTCCTCCTACCCTATAAGCTTGGAAATGCTCCTGAAATAAAGTCAATTTTGTTTGACAAATTCAATTGCATTCCTTTGAGACAAATGGATCACAAAAATCAGAACTAAAAATCATCACTACAGTCAAGCTTAAAAAAGAAAAAGAACTATATGATCTGGTACAAAGAAGGGTACCCATGACAAAAGTTTAAAAAGTGGTACTTCTTAGTCATAGGAGATGAGCTGCTAAAGAAGTCTCATATCCTAAAAACTTTTCAAGTATTTTTGAAAGGTAACATGTCATTCCTTCAATAATGAGTTATTTAGATTCCTTCAATCACCATGTATTTAGCTAGGTGTTGCTAGACGCGCAGAGAACAAAGATGAGTAAGACACTTCTGCATTAGATAAGTTTCAGGCCAAGGTAGACTGAAAACTGAAATCCTGGACTGTCTCAAAAAGTCGAAGACCTATCACTTGCACTCCAAAAGTTTCACGAACCTTGGCGAGGGCACTGAGGTCACTGCTGAGGTGTTAGCCTTACCAGCGGGCCAAGTACACCTGGAAATTGCAGTCTGAAAAGGGTTGCCAACAGTCACCTGCCATCTCCTCAACCCCGCCCCCGCAAGTGCTCTTCATAAACAAACAGAGGGTTTTTAAAGGGAACTGTCCAAGGTTACCACCTGATAAAGAATGCTTTGGTGTGGGACACCAATAAAACAAAATTGTACCCTCTCTATACTTACAGAGTATTGCTATACAACACCCAAGTGTTGACAAAGTATCAACCAAAGCAAGTAAAATATAAAATGAAACCTCTTTCTCAACAGGGTTAAAACGTCAAGAAGAAGCTGACCGAAAGAGGGAGGTCTCTAACTTCCCGAAGCAGTAACCCCCTCGTAAGGTACTGAAACCAGCTAAAGTTACGTATCTCCAGGACAGCAGTGTTTAAAAGCACAACCCCCCATGGTAAAAGTCTGAACCGCCATCTGACCGTCCTACGGTGGTCGGAAACTTCCCTAAACTACAAAAGGCAGCCAGACATCCTAAAATCTCCTACATCAGCCAAACCCAGGTGCCCTCATGTCAGGCTGTGCCTTCCTCTCCGGGCCTTGCCGTCCTATTCTCACTCGCTCCTCCTGGACACTCACTAGCCTGCCTTGGCTTCCAACGCCGGGGGCTGGGAACCTCACGCTGCCGTCCTGCGTTCTGGAGCCTCGGCCTCAGACCCGCCCCCACGAGGCCCGGCGCGGGCGCGCCTAACCTCCCGGCCGGGCCGCGACCCCCGGCCGCCCTGGGACCCGGCCCCGCCCTCCCCGCCGGCCGGCCGGCCCTCACCTCCTCGGCGTGCTTGCGCAGCGCCTTCTCCCGCTCGTACTGGGTGATGAGCTGCTCGTTGTCGTCCCGCAGAAGCTCCAGCTCCACCTGGTGCTCCTGGTCCTGCGCGAACACCGAGTCCAGGTTCTCTAGCACGGCCACCACCAGTGGCATCAGCTCCTTGACCACCTCCTCGTCGTAGCGCCCGATCAGCCGTTCGAACTCGCGGTAGATGGATCCGGCCAGGCCAGACACCCGCTCCGACATCACGGCCCCGGAGCCGCCGGGCTCCTCCTGGTACACCACACCGTCCTCCAGCTCCATGGTGGCGGGCGAGCGGACGGGCAGCCGGGGGCGTCTCCGGCTGAGGGGGCAGCACGGGCTCTCACACCGGCCCGGCTGGGGCTGGGGCTGGGGTTGGGGCTGGGCCCGACGGGGTGGGGGCTCGGGCCGGAGGAGGGGAGGGGTGGGGTGAGCGCACTCAGCCCAACCGCCGCTGCACCAACTGCCTGGCGGCGGGGCCGCGCGCGCCACACGTCACCCGCGGGGCGGTACCCGCACCGCGTCGGCCCGAAGGGCGGGGTCGGGCAGGAGGCCAGGCTCGGCCAGGGGCGGAGCCTACGCGTCTTCGTCCTTGCCCCAGAGGCGGGGCCAGGTGTCGCCACCTGAAAGGGTAGAACGGACCCGCATCGGACCAGCGTGGCTGGGGCTGGGGCTGGGGTTGGGACTGGGCCGGGTGGGCCGGGAGCCCGGGCAGGAGGAGGGGAGTGGTGGGATGAGCGTACTCATTACAACTGCCGCTGCACCAACTGCCGGGGCGGTGGGGCCAAGCGTACCTCACGTCACACGTGGGGTGGGACCTGCGCCGCGTCGGCCAGAAGGGCGGGGCCCCGCGGGAAGCCCAGCGCGGCCGGGGGCGGGGCCTATGCGTCCTCGTGCGCCGGCGGAGGCGGAACCAGGCGTCAACACCCGGCGCCGCGCGGACGGTGCGTCCACCAATCGGGGAGACTGGGAGAGGAGGATGGGGAGGCCTGTGAGCAGTAGGCGGAATTTGCTGGGCGGGTCCCAAAGGAAAGGGAGGGGTTCTGGGAGCTAACTAGCCGCCCAGAATTAACATAGCTAACATTTCTCTTGCCTTTTACAGCTCACAAAGGAGTTTCTCATTTGTTGCTCACAACAGGCGTCCTGAGGTAGACGTTTCGCCATCGTTTTACAGACAAGCAAAGTGGGCCCAGAAAAGTTGTAGTTCACTCAAGGTCACGCAGCTAGAACGGGAAGGAGGCCGATCGGAGACTCAAGCCAGTTCTGATTGAGAATTCCAGGCCCAGAGAAAAGTGGAAAACAGGGGGACAGGGAAAGCAACCGTAACTAGGACAAAGTCTGAGTTATAAGGCGGTCTCGAATAGGATAGATCAGTACATCCCATATGGGGATAATGAGAGTAAGAATAGACTCAAACAGAGGAAGTGCAAAGCACTATGGAGAAGGATAATATTGTAACGCCACATCTTGGCACTTTCCCAGACACTGAGTTTCTGGGCTTTTTCCGGCCAACTTGGGAGAGTGGCATTTCCGGGCTCCAGCCACCCTCCTTTCCTAAAGTCTCGAAGAGGGGGCGTAGCGGGGAAGTGCGGGGTTGAGGAATAGAGAAGAAAGGGGGTGGGGCCACTGGGATGAAAAAGCCGCGTGATAAGCGAGGTCCTCGCCGCCTGGGAGAGCATCACGTGTGGGGAATGACACAGCACCCAAGCCTTAGGCAGGCTGAGTCAAGGGTCCCTTCCTGGCATTGGCATTCTCATCTAGCTTCTGTGAATGGAACGGAAGTCACTCCCAAAAGACCCTTCTCTCCGCAGCAGGTGACTCAGGAGTTCTGGGGCCAGCCAGGGGCATGACTTGACTAAACAAGGATTTAGTGGGGGAAGCAGCCACCTCCCAGGATTATAAATATCCTTAACTTGGCGTTTACAAGTTCAAGTTCTTCCTACCAAGCACGAACTAGACCCTCAAAGCCTCCCAATCTGGACCCATCTGGAGACCCACGAAAACGTATGGAGGTTGAGCAAGGGCCAACCTATAAACATAGAAGGACAAAAATGAAAATACTAAGCCATATGAGGTCAGATGGGACTGAATTTGTGGCCTGTACTGTCCCCCTTTCTCACCCTAACCCCACACCATCCCTATATTGTTTGTGTATATGGCTGGATCTTAGTACGGCCAATTACCTTGTTGGATGTGAGCCCCAAATGCCCTTTTTCTTCTAAACCTCACATTTGAAACCAGAAAAAAAAAAAAGAATCTTGCTCTGGGTCTTTTTTTTTAATATATAATCTTTATTTTTTTCCATTATAATTTAGTCCCCTTATACCCCCTACCCCCTGGATCTTTGTTTGTCTTCTTTTTTCCTCTTCCAGGGGGCTACCATGCAATATAAATAGCCTTTCTTTTCCTGGGAGTCAAATGAGCAGAAAAACTTAGGGCAAGGTTTTACTCTGTCTTTCCACAATAGTATCATACACATCAGAAAATTTAGAGGAAAAAAACATTGATTTTCAGATATGACATAATAAAATCATACTAAGTATGCTTCTTTTAGTATAAATTCAACATAAAACGATATGAGATATATATGTCTAGATTTGAAGCTCCTGCTTGCTATCAGAGATTATATTTGTTTAAAATAAAATTCAGCCAAATATCCATGAGCTGTTGAATAGATAAAATATGGTGTATACATATAATGTAATATTTATTATTCAGCAATAAAAAGAAATGAAGTAGCCCAGCTGGCGTGGCTCAGTTGGAGGGTCATCCCATGCACCAAAATGTCACAGGTTTGAATTCCCAGTCAGGGCACGTGCCTAGGTTGTGGGTTTCGTCCCCAGTTGGAGCTCGTGCAGGGGTGACCAATCAATGTTCTCTCTCTTCTGTCTCTATCTCCCTTCCCCTCTCTGGAGTCAATAAATATATTTTTTAATTAAAAAAGCAAAATCTATTTTTAAAATGAAGTACATGCTACAACATGTATGAACCTTGAAAATATTATGCTAAGTAACAGAAACCAGTCCCAAAGGACCACACATGAAACATTAGTGGTTGCCTAGGGCAAATGGGGGAATGAGGGAAAATAAGACTGCTAATGTGTATGGGGTTTCTTTGGAGGGTAATGAAAACGTTCTAAAATTGATTGTGGTGGTGGATACATGGCTCTGAAGAAACTAAAAGCCATTGAATTGTGCATTTTAAATAGGTGAACTGTATGGTATGTAAATTATATCTCAATAAAGTTGTTAAAATTAAATTTATGGCTATAATGACTATAGTAAACCAAATGGAAGTACATCACGCAGTGTGATGGAGTGGAAAGGAAACAGTTTTTAAATTGAGAACCTTATATTATAATATAAACTGGTCATTTTGAAAAACTTAGGTCAGAAATAATAAAGGAATAGTTGCTAAGTACTGTACCTACTAGGTGCCAGTGACTGCAATAAGGGACTGTGATCCTCAGCTTGTTCATCTGCACAATGAAGAGGTGTGTTACCGAATCTGTAAAAATTTCTTGCACTTCTGTAATTCTATGACTCTCCTTTGTAGGTGGAAGTGAAAGACAGGAGAGAGGGCCTTGAGATGCATTCCTGTTACTCAGTTCCTCATTATGTAGGCAGTAATATTAACTCCTGTTTTCAACAGCATGGATAAATTCCCATTACTCACCTCCAACCCCAAGGGCTGAGATTCTTGCTTAAGACTTATGAGTAAACCCTGGCTGGGTAGGTCATTTGGTTAGAGCATCATCCCAATACAACAAGGTGCCAAGGTTGGGATCCCCAGGCAGAGCACATACAAGAATCAACAAATGAATGCATAAATAAGTGGAACAGCAAATCAATTCCTGTCTCTCTCTCAAATCAATAAATAATCATAATTTTTTTTAAAGACTAATAGTTCAGGGGAAAAAAAGGACATGTTAAGGACTTCAGAGTAGATGTTTACATTTGATTCCTAAAAGGAAGGAAGTTCCATTTTAAGAGATTCTTTGGCCTTGCAAAAATAGCGAGAACAGTAATGGAGCAGTGGAGCGGAGGAGTTATTGAAGGCAGGAAGGGAGGAGTTTCTTCCTAAACACAATAACTATAATCACTGGAAGACTAAAATTACTAGTCCTGTTGTTTGTCTAGCCTTCTGGAACTTTTACAGTTACTGTATTTCTATGTGAATTTCTCTGGCTTCACAAACTACATTTTCCCACATGGGAAGAGAGGGTCTCTCACCACTGAAAGAGGAAGAGAAAAGGGCTCCCAGTGCACAAGGCCCTCCACTTAAGGCAGTGTAAAATGATGATTGATTCATCACCTCTTCAAACTAGACTGTGTTTGGTGATAAGGAGAAGCAGAATTTGCCAACCCCAAATATACCTATTTGGGATAATGATTATTTCAAACTGATTATTTTTAAGTAACAAAAGATTCAGAACCTTTGACCTTACCCCTTCCTGCCTAAAAGAATCTAGATAGAGGGCCTGCTCTAAGAAGGGAGCTATCATTGTAGATAACTATAGTTTCATTTTTAGTTTGTGACAGACAGGGAGGAACCTAGCCATGCCCTTGATCAAAGTCCTGTCTGTGTCCTATTGTTAAAGATGACCTAGCAAACATTTATTTACCAAGTATTTGTTTTCCATTTACATGTAAATTGTCTTCCTGCCCTTTATAATCCCAAACCACAACTCCCCCTTCTCCTTAATTCCAGATGGTTCGAGATGGTTCAAGATGGTTCAAGATGGCATGTAAACTTTCACTCCCCATCTGTCCTCAGGTCCCACCTTCTAACTTACATTGAGTGGAAGAGGAGGCCCATCACCTGCTTCTCAGTATACTTGTTACCCTTAAAGTTGAAATTCACTCTGGGGATGAAAGACATATTTTCCAAACAATGGGTTGGTTGTGTGCACCCCGCCTGCCCCCCCCACCCCACCCCCCGCTCCATCCATTATAGATGAATGTATACTCACTATAGGAAATT